>SNQJ01S0061830.1:60151-98193 GCA_010110895.2 Picea sitchensis | reverse complement strand
TGCCAAGGAAAGGAAATACATGTCAAGGCAAGGCATGGATTGTCAAGGCAAGGCATGGCAAGGAAATTCAAGGCATGGTTTGTCAAGGAAAGACAAGGAATGTCAAGGCAAGTCATGGCAAGGCAAGGCATGGCATGTCAAGGCAAGACATGGAATGTCAGGGCAAGGCATGGAAAGGAAAGGCAAGGCAATACAAGGAATGTCAAGGCAAGGCATGGCATGCCAGGGAAAGACAAGGAATGGCATGCCAAGGCAAGGCAAGACATGTCAAGGCAAGGCATGGATTTTCAAGGCAAGGCATGGCAAGGCTAGGCATGGCATGTCAAGGCAAGGCATGGCATGTCAAGGAAAGGAAAGGCATGGAATGCCAAGGAAATGCATGTCAAGGAAAGGCATGGTATGTCAAGGAAAGGCTAGGCATAACATTTTTTTATGATCTTTACTAATGTTTATTAGAATTGTTGAATGTTTTACATCATTGGAATGACATCTTGGTTGTAACTTAT
Organism: Picea sitchensis; assembly: GCA_010110895.2. Classification (NCBI taxonomy): domain Eukaryota; kingdom Viridiplantae; phylum Streptophyta; class Pinopsida; order Pinales; family Pinaceae; genus Picea; species Picea sitchensis. Next base: position 97,687 of record SNQJ01S0061830.1, on the reverse strand, counting down.
TTGATATTTTATTATCGTATGTGCACTTTGTGATCCAAATTATTTTTGGCACGAAATGAGAGCGGATATATAATAAAGAAATATACAAATATATCTCAGATATCCAACAATATAACATAAATGTATCAAAGATTCAACCATAAACACAAATATACAATAATACAATTTCCATTAATGAGCGAAAATGTATAAAGACTGTAAAAATACAGAGTAAAAGACTTGCTAGAATGGTGGCAACTTATCTATGAGAAGAGATGTGACGGCTACTCGCATTCACAAGAAGATGATTACAATGAGGCTCTGAAGGAATTTTTACAATAAAAAGGAATGTCAAAAACCCTAGACATCTAAAAACCTAACCCTAGCAGATGAAGCGCCAAAAGTCACGTGGGCCCCGTTTGGGTAAGTCAATGCATCAACTTCCCGAGGTCGTAACTTTTGCATACGATCTCCGTTTTAGGCGCAAGATAGCCCGTTGGAAAGGTATTGTCGAGGAGATTCATTTTGGGGGATAAATCATGACTTTGGATATCATTGATAATATCAATCCCCAAAAACCTTCATTTAGGCCCTCAAAATGGCCCCAGAAGTTAGAAACGACTAAAAATAGTAAATTATCAAAATTGCCAGAAAACTGTTTTGAGCCAGTTGGAAAAGGTGGGTGGCCACCGATATCCACCTGGATCACTTTGGTATGATGTAATATGATTATCGTTTCTTCTCATATGTTGTAATATTAGATATATAACAAAGAAATTAATTATTGCATGAAATAAACAATAACTTTTCATTCTAAATGTTTGTTTTTGCAGAACAAGGATCTTCCAGAAGATCCAGATCATCCTCAACAAATAGATATAGATCATGATGTTGGGTCCGATGTTGGGATGGAAGATGATTCTCATGATGAAACAGATATAGATGACAACAATGCCATTGCCGATGCAGATGATGATGATGATGATGATGATGGTTATGATGATGTTGAGGCAGTTGCTGGTAGCAACCAATGACATTCACGATCATATATAATATATCATGGATCATTTTTAATATATTGTTATAATGCCTCTTTTCATGGTTACCATCATATGTATCATTTTCATGACCTCCAGTACCATATTATTGGGTTGTATCATTTTGACATGTTTCATGTTGAATTATATCGTTTGGACATGACGTATCATATTGACTTGTATCATTTTGTCTTACATAATTTATCATTTTTATTTATATCATTTGTACATGATGTATAATTTTGACTTATGTTGACTGTTGGACATGTATAATTTTCAGATGATATTGATCTACTGTCATATATATTTGACTTTCACTTGTTTTTGTTATATATGATGATGATCTTATCAATATTGACTTGTCAATTTTTATATATTGAAAGTGGTTGATGATTTTTGGATGCATATTTATTATGTATGATTGTTTTGATTTACTGCTCATGATGGATGTTGTCAAATTCACTTAAATTATAGATATTTGACTCACTTGTTTTAATTATAGATGATGATCATGTTATAATAACTATCTTATTATTTTATATATACTGGATGGTGTAGATTCTATTTTGATGGAGATTTAATAAGTATAATGATGTTGTTAATTTGTATGGATGTACGTTTCCCTAAAAAAATTCTTTATAAATGTTACCTGATAAAATATTTCAAATGCATTTATATGACTTACTGTATAATCATATAAGTTATTTAAGATACATGATATATTTAACTAATTAAATTTAAATAAAAAATATTAAATTAATAACTGTAAGCAAAACAAGAAGCATTGTTGGAAGAAACAATGGAATCCAAATTGGAAGCCACACTAGAAGCAAAACTGGAACCCAAACCAGAAGCAAAACTAGAAGCAAAACTAGAAGAAAAACTAGATGTAAAACTAGAAGCCAAACTAGAAGCCAAACTGGAAGCAAAATTAGAAGCCATATCATAAGAAAAAATGGAAGCCAAACCATAAGCCAAAATGGAAGCAAAATTGGAAGGCATATTAGAAGAAAAAATGGAAGCAACACCTAGCGCTAAACCTGGTGCTATTCTTGGAGCCAAACTGGAAGCAAAATTCAAAGCCATATCAGAAGCAAAAGTGGACGCAAAATAGGAAGAAAAAATAAATTAAAAAATGGAAGCAAAATTGGAAGGAATATCAGAAGCCAAACTGGAAGCAACACTTGGCGCTAAACCTGGTGCTATTCCTGCTACTATTCCTGGTGTTACACCTGGTGCTAAACCTGACTCTACACCTTGTGCTATTCCCTGTGCTAAACCTTGCACTAATCCTGGCGCTAAACCTGGCGCTATTCCTGGAGCTAAACTTGACGCTATTCCTGGTGCTAAAACTGGCTCTAAACCTGGCGTTATTTTTCTGGCACTAAATCTGGCACTAATTCTAGCGCAATTATAAAAAGTCCATATTGCGTCCCATTTTGCACCAAAAAAGTTGTCTTATTCATGGAGTAAAATACACTAAATTCTGACGCTATTTATGCGCTAATTGCCTGTTCCATTGTAGAGATTGAGAGGTTTATATATATAAAATATATCTTAGCATTGTTGGTTCTCTAGGAAATTTAAGAAGGCATAGTTAGTGGTGCTTTCATACATACCAAACACACAAACAATTTTTTTTAACTAAACATTTTCCCATTCTTGCTTGTGCAATTGTGAATGTAGAATGGCACCGACACCATTTCTCTTGTAATAACAATCACACCATTAAATCTAACTATTAAAAATGATTCCCACTCTTTGTCGGTTCATGAAATGAAACATGGAAGTACCATTGGTAGTGCACTAATGTATTGTAAGTAGATCGTTAACCCTAGGATAAAAATACTTTTCTTCCAACTTGGTGGTGCATTTCAAAATGTATGAACACACCATTGGTGGTGCATCAAGAGATACAAGGTGAACCATTGCAATGTCGGGGCCCTTGTACAAGTCACACACTGATTACTAATAATTGCAATTAAAAATATTATCCACTTTCTTGGTGCATTAGGTTTGAATTAGGAGCACCCATTATGATGCATTGAGGGTTAATTTGCACTATGGACAATGGATCTTTATTTTTAAGGCACCTCGATGTGTTTTACATGAATTTTTTGCAAAAAAAATTATTTCAATTTTTAATAGGTATTATAAATGGTAATTTATTATAGATGGTTTATGTTATGTGTGTGTGTGTGTGCACGCACCTAATGAAATTTGTATGTGAATTAGAGACAATAACAATGAAAACATCGTGAGGACATCGACAACTTTGTACATGAGAAAGATAACACATAGAGGGAGAGGGATATGTACCCTCATCCTTTTATAGCACAAACTTGGATCATTTTGAAGGATATTGGCCTCCTCAAGTTTTATGAGGAGGCTACATCCCTCAAGGGAAACTTGTATCTAGTTGATCCATTGCTATGATCATGCTAAGCAGGAATTCAGGGTTAATATTGATCTGCAGTACCAACCATAGAGGAGGACATTTATTTTATTACTAGGTTGTTTAGAAGAGGGGAGGATTGTCCTTAGTTCTCTAATTTGTTGCCTAGTTTTGTGGGAGAGAGCTAGTTGACATTCATGTAGAGAAATGTTAGTGTGGCCATAACTAACCCTAGTTCCCTTCAAGGTTGTTGGAGGCTAGTTGCATTTACTTGCATTCAATGCATAGGAGATTAGGTTCCTATAGTTCATGGTCACAACACTTGCAAACTATACCTCTAATGGGAAATGAATTAGTTTCTCTATGATCCACTATGAAGTTATTTTAGTTCAAAGGCCCAAACTGATTTGATGGTCTGTATTATTTTATGATAGTTTTGTTTTTCTCTAGATTGTTTTTATGTTGTGTTTGATGGGTAGATTGTATCCCCATTTTCTTTGGATTTATTTACTTTATTTTTTGAGAGGTTTATAATGACTCAACCTACATTTTACCACCTCCCTCCTAAAACAATGACTAATGTGTGTATGCACATATTGGGGAATTTTTTTCCCAAGAGGGAACAGGGGAAATGGTCACTTAGGATGGTCAGTTTAGAGGTACTATATTTAATAGGTAGTAAGGATGATCACATCCTCGATATTGTACAATACCCATAAGTATGGATGGATTGGAGAGGATGTCGAAAGATATTATTTACTCTATCCAAGCTACTAGATATGAGAGGCAATATTATTGTTATATTTTGATTAATCTAGTTGCATTTTTTTTGTCTTATTTAATGCACATGTTATTGATTGTAATATTTTTATTAAATTGTAATTATTGTTGTAATATAATGATCCAAATGCTCAAAATATCATAAAATAACATGAATACACACCATGTACAGAATGTGAGCATGGAGCACAACTCCAATATAGATAAGTTACACCATAACTCCTTAAATAATAGGGGAACCCCCTCCAAATAACCAAATACCTTTCATACTTCACAATTCACATGTCACAATTATGAATACATTATCTCTTATATATAGTTGTTCACATTTTCCCATGAGGCCCCTCTACTACTAGGCCAACTCTATTACATATATATTTACACATTACATGTACATTTAGGCCCATATATTCCCCCCCTTGGGATCATAGCATATACATTTAGCCATATATATGACCCCCTTGGGTCATAACATAATACCCTCCAAAAAGCTTTGTCCTCAAAGCTTTGAAATTAAAGGCTTCACATGTGATGAAGCCAAGTAATATGATTTTCTTATGTTCTTGCTTTCTTTATTCCATTGTTGACGATTTATCCATCCAAAATCAATTCTTTTTGGTCTTAATCCTTGGTGTATAGTTGTTGCATAATTTTATTTTCTTTGATTCCATGTATTTTTATTGAAGCTTCTCCAATTTGTAGTGGTTGTTGGTCTCTGATAATAGTTTGTTGAAGAGTAGTTTGGTGATTCCTTGTTCCATGAATATTGACAAGTATTCCATATTCTTCCTTCATAATGTTGATATCGTCCTTCTTGTCTTCCTTGAAATGTTTTCTAGTAATGAGGATGTCAATATGGTTTTACATTTGACGATCTTCCTTAATTTTCCACACTCATTTCATCTATCTTGTTTTCAAAGACAATGGTATCCTTGATCATCTTTTCTTGGTCTTTGATTACTCTAGCCTTGGAGATAAACCATAATATTTGGCATGTACATCCTCTAGATGGAGTTCAACTTCTTGAAGTATATTCTGTTGACCTTCTTGAATCTTGTCTTGTTTCTTCTTTTGAAGCTGCAAGTTGACCCCATCTTCAAATTCTGACGTCCTTCTTCAATTCTGGCTTGCATTTCTGACTTTACCTCATCTGTATTTAAGGATTCCTCAACCTTCTTGCAAATTTCCTCTTGTAGTCTTTTGGTAGATTCTTCATCCAAGATCCTTATTTATTCTTTATTTTGACAATTCTTATTTTCTTCTTTCAATATCTTAACCTCATACAATAGTTTTTTTATTAAGGATTCGTAATCTACATATCTCTTGTTAGAAAAACAGGATCGCGGAGCAATAAAATAAGACAAATGCTATGTCCACATGGTTCACCTATAAGACAACCTCAAAAAAATAATGCATGAGTAACAATACCTTTCAACTACTTGAGAATCCACTTTACTGCCTCCCAATGTTCTTTACCTAGATTGTTCATATACCTACTCACAACTCCCATTGCATGTGCAATATTTGGTCTTGTGCAAACCATTGCATACATCAAGCTACCAATTGCTGATGAATACGGGACCATGGACATGTATTTTATCTCCCCCTGTCTCTTGGGACACATTATTTTGGTTAATTTGAAATGGTTGGACAAATGTGTACTAACTGGTTTTGTATTTTTCATTCTAAACCTCTCCAACACCTTCTCTATGTACTCACCTTGAGACAATGTCAAATTGTGATTTTTCCTATCTCTTGTTATTCTCATACTAAGGATTTTCTTTGCAACACCCAAATCCTTCATCTTAAATGAATTATGTAATTTATTCTTGAGAACATTTATATCTTGCATATTAGACCCTACAACAAGCATGTCTCTACATACAATAGCAAGATAATATAGCTTCCATTTTCTAGTTTTTTAAAATAAACACAGTGATTAGAATGACATCTACTATAACCTTGTTTTGTCATAAACCTGTCAAATTTCAAATACCACTTCCTTGGAGCTTGATTTAGGCCATACAATCTCTTCTTAAACCTACATACCAATTTTTCTTTCCCTTTGACCTCATACCCCTGTGGTTGCTGCATATAAATCTCTTCCTCCAAATCCCCATGGAGAAAAGTTGTTTTTACATCTAAATATTCAAGATGCAAATCTTCTACTTCCACAAGACTTAAAATAGTCCTAATTGAATTCATTTTAACAACATGGGAAAATATTTCATCAAAATATATACCTTTCTTTTGTGAAACCCCATTTACAACAAGTCTATCCTTGTATCGCTTTTTGCCTCCATATTCTTCCTTCAACTTGTAAACCCATTTATTCTGCAATGCTCTTTTTTCTGCAGGAAACTGAACCAATTCCCAAGTTTGTTTATTTACCAAGGAGTCCATTGCCTCTTTCATGCCTTTCTCCCACTTCTTTTTAGTGTCTACCTACATTTCCTCTTTCATGCCTTGCTCCCACTTCTTTTTCGTGTCTACCTACATTGCCTCTTCATAACATTTTGTTTCACCAGAATCGATCAACAATAAATAATACAATGAAGGAGAGTATCCTTCAGGGAGTCTACTTGACCTGGTAGATATTCTAATAACACTTGCAGGAGTTTGAGGTACATTCTTCTCATGTTTTTGTACATTTTTATTTTTGGGTGCCTTTGGAATTTCTTTTTCAGTGATCTCATCAAGCACTGTGTATTCTAGTTTTTCTTTTTCCCGTTTCTTTCCCTGCAACTAATCTTTGTACATGAACTTTTCATTGAATATGACATCTCTACTCCTAATGATTTTTTGATTTTCATAATCCCATAAGTGATAACCAAAATCATTAACACCGTATCCAATAAAGGTACACTTCTTGGATTTTCCCTCAAACTTTGTTCTATTTTCTTTATCAATATGGACAAATGCTTCACAACCAAAAGTCTTCAAAAAACAATAGTCTACCTTTTTACCTATCCATGCCTCCTCTGGAATTCCACCATCCAAAGAGCTTGAAGGTCCTATGTTTATTAAGTAAACAACAATATCTACAACATCTTCCTAGAATTGTAAGGGAAAACCAACATGCAATCTCATACTCCTTGCATGCTCCATGATTCTCCTGTTCATCCTTTCTGACACACCATTTTCATGTGGTGTTTCTGGAACTATCTTCTCTCTATGAATCCCATGGTATGAAAAATAATCATCAAACTCCTTGCTGCAATATTCACCTCCATTTTCTGATCTAAGACACTTCAACCTTTTTCCTATCTCATTCTCAACCAAAGCTTTCCATTTCTTAAAAGTATCAAAAACATCAGTTTTTTCTCGAATGTAATAAACCCAAGTTTTTCTAGTTGCATTATCAATAAAAGTAACATAACAACAAGATCCACCAAGATATGATACTTGATCTGGTCCCCATCACAAGCTCTAACCTTTCACTCTTCTTTTCTTTTTCGACTCTAAGAAATATGACTCTTCTTTTTTCCATAAACAAAATGCTCACAAAAATCCAAATCAATTTGTTTAAGATCTTGCAACAAATTTATTTTGTGAAGTATCTGCATCCCCTTCTCACTCATGTGTCCAAGCCTATGATGACACAATGTTGTATCCACTCCTGTAGAAGCTAAAGATATATAAGAGTCAGTATTACAAATACATACATACAATGTACCTACCTTCTCTCCTTTTTCTAGCACCAGTGATCCTTTGGTGACCTTCCACACCTTATCTATAAATATGGATATACAAACTTCACTTTCCAAATTCCCTATTGAAATTAGATTTTTCCTTAGATCTGGAACATGTCTTACCTCTTTCAATAGCCATTGGTTTCCATTCATTTTCTTTATTTTTACCTTTCCCATTCCAACAATTTTGCATGGTGCATCATCACCCAAATGAACTTGTCCAAAATCACCTTGAACATAATCTAGAAAATGTTTCCTATGGGGTGTGGCATGAAATGAATCCATTGAATCTAGTACCCAAGACTCAAAAATATTATCTATAGAAAGAATCAAAACATCTTGTAACACATCACCCGTTACATTTGCTTCCCGATTTTTCTCCTGTTGTCCATCTGTTTGTTTCTTTGGATCTCTACAATCTTTCTTCAGATGTCCTTTCTTCCACAATTACAACACTCTATCATTCCCAGTCTGTATTTGGATCTTCCCTTCCTATAATTCCTGCGGTTCCCTGAGACCTTTCCTCTATTCTTTTGTCTTCCCTTGTTCTCCATGTTTAACGCATTACTTGATGTCTCACCAGTTCTTTTCCATCTCATTTCCTCACTAAGGATAACACCAACAACGTCATAAAATTTTAAAGTGTTTGAACCAGAGATAGAGTTACTTACATTCATGACCAAGTCGTTCCATGTTTCTGGAAATGAGAACAAGATTATAATATCCTTGACCTCATCATCAAAGTCCAATTTTATAGAACTTAGCTGATTAGTAACCGTATTAAATTCATTTAAATGATCTGCAATAGACCCACCTTCTGACATATTCATATTAAATAATATCTTCATTAGAAATACCTTATTGGACGTCGAGGGTTTTTCATACAGTTTAGCCAATACATCCATCAACTCCTTCGTTGTCGTTTCTTTAGAAATATTGAATGCCACCGACACTGCCATGATCAACCATATCATTTATAGTGCCTTTTTGTCAAGAACCTCCCATTCTTCATCCTTCATGGCCATCAACTTCTTTGCTATTCCACCTAATGGTAGGAATAGATCCTTCTGATATAAATAATATTCCATCTGCATCTTCCATAACTGGTAGTTTTGGCCATTAAATTTCTCGACCCTAAAATTTCCATCTTCCACCATTGCTCTCACTCAAACCAAGAACCCTCTTTTCCTGTGAGTTACCTTTTTCTCTGATACCAGTTGTTAGAAAAATAGGATCACAGAGCAATAAAATAATACAAATGCGGAAATAAAACACATAAGATATACAATACAATAGAGACACATATATATGTGGTTCACCCAGTGTGGGCTACGTCCACCAGAGAAATTTCTAGGTCCTTCCTATATTATTATCCAACAAATGAAGGGATACAACCTACAACACACCCAATGTAACTTCCTCTTCTTTCTCTCATAGTCTCCTCTCTCAGAATACAATATTATCCAATGATACACAACCAACATACAATTTCATCATAAAATATGATTGTCTTTTAGGGAAAAAAATCCTAACATAACTTCTACTATCAGATTTGCGACCTTATAATTAATGGTCCAGATTTATTATGAAATTACAATATACATTTACAAGGCAATTTTTCCTTCAGGGGATTCACTCCCGAACCCCCATTCGGAATGATGTCCCCTGAACCCCCCAGCCGAGGGGATGATCCCCTTGGACCCCATAGGGGGGGAAATCCCCCCCTACAAACCCTCCACGTGGAGGGGTGTACAATATTTCGGGGTATACAATGTTCATGGGGCATAAACATGGCTGAAAACAAAGACCTCCGAATCAGGAAGACAATTAGGCTCCACAACCAACATCTTTTCATCTTTCTTTTTCAAATCTTCCTTGATTCATCTTTTTCCCACTTGCCTTTGCTAGTATTTTCTTGCTTTAGGTTCTTAACCTCCTTAATGAGTGATTCATTAAGGGGTTGCATCTTGGAAAACTCATCATATTTATTCTTGATCTCTTTATTTTCTTCTTTCAACTCATCTTGAATTCTATACATTTCCTCTATATTTATACCCTTAATCCATTTATTTGAGAAGAGTTCTTCAAATTTTTCCCATGTGCAGTGCCATATAGTATCTTGATCAATAATCATCCACCACTTCCAAGATTCAGAAAAAAAGTAATTTCTTTCCTTCGAAGGAGTTATATTATATTATTTTACCAAACTCAACCATTCCGTAGGATTGATTTCATCTTTATCTTCATCTCCTGTAAATTTAGGTATTTCCATTGACAATTAATTGAAAACCTCCTCATATATTAAGGATAATGATCTCAAATAGTTATAATCATTGTTCCCATATAATATTTTAGGTTTCCTCTTTCCAATTTATTTTTAATAATCTCAATCAGACATTCCAATCAAAAGTTTTGATAGTTTTAAGTGAACATGCCTTTGAAACCCTGATTTGGAGTCTGTCCTCCTAACCGACCTTGCTTCTGATGTATCTCTGTAATTTTAGCCCTTCGAAGTCTAAAATTGTGACCTGTAGTACTCTAAAATATCTAATTTATAATACCACAGGTCTGACCTAAATTGGATGTGCCAAGTGGAAGTTATGGTAACTTCCCCACACCTTTTTGATTTTTTTTTTCCTTCTAGGAGAGAGAACTTGTATAGCATGCCCCACACACAATAATCGATTTAAAATTATGAAAATTGTACCAAAATCAATAAAGACTGTCCCCGGTCCAATGAAATTGATATCACTCGATTTGGATCCTTTATGAATATTATATGATTGTTTTACCCGGAACACCTGTTTGAGATTAGTTATAGGACTAGTCAAAAACCCTATCTTGCACAGAGTGTATTTCCAAAAGTAAAACGACACAGAAGATGAAATTTGTACCACAAGTACTATGATAAGTATTCTAAATATCCTCTAGGTTTAAGCTTCTGAAGTGGCTTCAATAAAAAAAATTATAGAGAAGATTTCAAAATGATTGTATTGAGGAAGGAAAACCCTAGGATTAGTTCTCTAATACCAAATGTAATGAACTAAATGCTCAAAATATCATAAAATAACATGATTACACACCATGTATAGAATGTGAGCGTGGATCACAACTGCAATATATATAATTTACACCATAAATAATTAAATAATAGGGGAACCCCCTCCAAATAACCAAATACCTTTCATACTTCACAATTCACATGTCACACTAATGAATACATGATCTCTTATATATAGTTGTTCACACTTTCCCATGAGGCCCCTTTACTACTAGGCCGACCCTATTACATATATATTTACACATTACATGTACATTTAGGCCCATATATTCCCCCCCTTGGGGTCGTATCATATACATTTAGCTATATATATATGCCCCCCTTGGGTCAAAACACCATTAGATATGAGAGACAATCTTATTGCTATATTTTGATTAATCTAGTTGCATTTTTTTTTGTCTTATTTAATAAACATGTAAATGATTGTAATATTTTGATTAAATTGTAATTGTTGTTGTCTACTATTTTTTTGTAGATGTTGGGATGTACATTGGGAAGGTTCCTTCCCAATAAGATGAGGATATGGTTGAGGCAGATGAGGCATATTAGCTACAAAGACCTGACATGACATGTAGGATATATCACCGATTTTGTCAATACATGTTGGATCAAATATGTGCACTAATGGATCTCCATGGATTGGTACTTGCATGATCTAGCGAGATTATATGGGACCTTGAGATTTCAATGATATGGTTTATTCTTCCCCATAATATAATTTTATTGATTCCCTCAACCTACTCAAAAGGTTGAGGGTTTCATATTGATCTTCTTCTTTGGAATTACCTACTTCATATTCATCTGCTAATAGTGGTGATCCTACACCTCCACCATATCTTTCATGAGAAAATCAACCACCATTTCCTCCATCTCCTCCTCCTCCACCACCATCCACCATCTTCTCCTCCCACAATATATCAACAACCATCTCCTCTAGTAGTTAATTGGCCATCATCTCCTCCAGTAGTATATCAACCACTATCTTCTCCTTATATTCTACCTTTTACATTATTATATGGTAGAGGCATTGATGCCTTTGGCTCTGGTGGCATAGGTATTGATGCCTATGGCTATGGTGGTGGAACTATCTTATTGTAGTTGTCGACATGTATGCATTTTATTGTTTCGATGTGTATTTTACATGTATATTTGACATATATAATGATTTTGATATTAATGTTCATATACATTATTCCTTTTCATATCTTGCTGATGTTTATGTTGTTTTATTTATAAAATGTATTATGTGTATGTTAATGATTTATATTAATAATTATTTATTTCTTTTAAATTAAATGGATTTATAATGAATTGCGAATGCATTAAATACAAAAGAATGAATTTCAAGTAGTTATATAAGGAAAAATGGATGAGAAAGAAATAAGTGAAAAGGGTAATTTCTAGGCTCATCATACCCCCGATCTAAAGGGTTGCATGCTTTTATGAAAAAAATACCAAAATGAATCAAGACTTTGAAATTCCTGTGGTCTTCTTTATTCAATTTCTCTTTGATTATACCTCTTTGTATGAATCCATTTGTTATTAGCTATAAAATATCCACAATAATTTTTCCTCTCTACACCATCATCTCAAGGATCAAAATCTCTTTACCAATTTACCAACCTTTTTATTGATGCAAAAACTATAGATAACGACGTGTATTTAGCATTGTATAAATAATTGTTTTCATCCTTGTATTTGGTGTGAGAGTGTTGAATAGGCAATTTTGGGGATGGGAAAGAGAGAAGAGACGAAGTACAGGGAAAAGGCGCAAGAATATCAAGAATATCAAGAAGATAAAGAAGACCAAGAAGATCAATAATATCAAGAATGAGGGGAGAGGAAAGAGGAGAAGACGGAGGATAGGAAATACAACTAGTGCAAAATCCAGGAAAAACATCCGAAGATGATTTGTATCCAGCTTATAATGAGTTTTCGCCAACCGAGCATGAGTGGTATCCAACTCATTATGAGCTATCAAAAGACCCTAATCATAATATATAAAATATGTAAAGGATCCGAGAGATAGATATCCATGAGGTCGAGAGAAAAAGAGGGTTTCGAAGAAGAGAGCATTGTAAACAAAATACATGTGTGAGGAATATTGTATTCTAAGCATCCATTGTAGTGAAAAAAACAATCAAGATACTCAAATATAATAAAGAATCCAACCTTTTGTGAACGTATCCCAGAGTGGGGTGAACCACGGTAACCTTGTGTAGAACTGTACTTTGGATCTTAATTCATGTCTGTAATATGAATGCATGTTTATCTTTGAGGCAATTATATGTTTATATTTAATGTTGATGAAGATATAATAGTGCACAGTAACCGTGAATGTATGTTTAACCACTAAATAACATAAATATGAATATATGCGCATATGTAATTACGTAACGAGTTTAAGGTAGCAAGGGTTTAGTGCGCGAGAGGATATTGTAGATATGACAAAGTGGATTTCCAATCTTTCCCTCACCATTGCAAAATCTTGGTTCCTGCAGTTCCCATAAATATACCTCAGGTGAGACTTATCTTTCTTTCAGGTGATGCCAATAGGGATGGTGTCTATAGGGTATTGTTGGACTAAGTAAATTGAATCCAGGGTCTTGAACCTACATGTGCGCATGCCAACAAATGGTTCCATTTTCGAGGACACCACCAGAAGAAAGGGGACAAAGGGAAAGGAAAAATCAGACATCGTTGGTCAAAATCAAAATCTTGGAACACGAATGCATAAATATGTGAGACAAAGGCACATGGATCTGGATAGAACTTACCACCGATATGAAAATTGAAATGGGTTTGTTTTCTTTTAAATTGCAAGTGTAAAAATGGTATGTGTTTGGGTAATTGGATCAAGTTACTAACACATAAGTTTAATGAGTTTTTACTTAATCATGAACAACATATCAGTCATATAACAACCATAAAAAATGAACACATAACACGATAAATGATAAAGGAGTTCACCCCTCTCTTGGGATACATCTCCTGGTCCAACTTCCCTTGGATCATTTTCATTATTATTAAAAAGTGATTTTACAGTGCTCAAAATACAAAATAGATGGCTCCAATGGCTTTAGAATGTCCAAAAACCGCTAGTTGGGCTCTTTATGCACCTAGTTTGGCCAAAAAATGAAGAAGTTACACCTCCTCGAAGTTTTCCCCTTCAAGCTTGTTGTACCTACTTGCCAAATTGCACCTACTGTGTGACTAACCTAGCTCCTGCAGTGATACTAGACCAAAAACCCAACATGCACATGCATCCCGCAATTCAGGGTGAAATGTCGAACGACTAGCGAGTTTAGCGCCCCTTTGGGCGAAGGTGTTGGATGCATGGGGGGCATGTGGCCACGTCCCAATGCTTATCTCGACCCTTGTGGCTTAACTGTGCCCAAATTCCATGCCTTTGGTCATGTGGGGTGGCTATATGTCTTAACACCCACGCCTTCTGGGATAAATTCCAAGTGAACACATCTTTGCACCAATGTATAAGGCCGTATGGAAGCTGTGTAGTGACCAGGGGATAAAACATTGCAAACCTTGCGCCATTGGTTAAAGATTGTGGATCCATATTCGTGCACACTAAAGGTTATGAAATGTGGTCTCATGCATTTTATATGGACCAGAGGATGGGGCTAATCCCCAACCCTTTCTCCGCCAACCAAACTCCATTTCAAATTCAAATAAATATAACGAGGAATATGGTTAAGTAACAAACAACAGGCGAGATGGTAGCCCGGGCCTTTCCAAGCCTTTGACGTGTCCATCCGGAGGTTGGGGGTTCAACCCTCGTGGAATACAGACCTTTTAATGCACCGGAGGGGTGCCATGTGGCAACCCACCACTAGGCCACATGACACCATAACATTTTCCCAATATGTGACTTGTGTCAGAACCTGATTCGTCCACCTATCTACCACATAGACTATCTAGTCAGCATGCCAACTCAACACTCTGCACAGTGGCCAGTCGACATCACCTGCCACGTGTGGGTTCGTACCCTACCACGTCAGCACTGTACAGACTGTATAGTCAGCAAAATTTTTCCTATTTGGAAAAATGAACAGAGCACGATATATCGCTCATACGACATCCATTTGAACCCATTTGAGTTGCATTAGGATCGTGAGGACGAGGACGCACATGTTCATTTTGAAGCAATTCCGAGCACTTTTATTTTTGAGAAAAATTTGATGCCCTGTATCACTCCTCTCCATTGGGAAGCTTTTGGACCTCCAAAAGACTACGTTTCTTGGCCTTGATTGGATTTGTGCTTCTAAGACCAACACGAAACTTGTCATGCCTTGTCTTGTACTTGGATTCACTCTTTTCCAACTGTTCTTGTACCATTTTCTGCACCAACTAACTTTTTTCAATGAACTTCTTTGCTCTATCAATGTCATAATTATGATCAATAGCAACATATTTCCCAAAGATAAAATCTAAAGGAGATTTTGGCAAATAGCCAAAACATGCTTCAATTGGAGGTGTTTGAGTCAATGAACACTTAGCCCAATTATAATCATGCTGAAAGTAGTGTAGATGATCATCCCAAAACTTAGGATGATTTCTTTTCAAACTAGCCACCATATTTCCTACACCAAAATGGCCAACAACAAGAGAAGAATGTGCTTCCCTTATCACGTTGACTCTTTCACCCTATGAAAAACATAGATTGCCAAGATACAAAAGTTTACCATGCACATAGGAATCCAATTCCTCAACTTGGTTAGTATGCCACAAAGTTACATAAACATCTTTGAAATCAACATCTAAAGCATACTTCTCAACATAGCTCTTATGCATGATAAGATTATGCTTAAAAAATAACCAAAGCACTAACAATAGGCCTAGTAAGCATATCAACAACTTTGTCATAAATGTATTTTTTATACCTTATCACCAAGTGGAATACATAGCTTGTCAAGGCATGCAATGGAACTTGCTTTTCTTTCAAAGCTTTCTTCCATGTTTCTTCTTCAACAATCATATTTGTGGTATTTTTCAAGGCTCTGAAATCTACCCACATACACCATATACCATCTTTTTCTGGTACCAAAACAATTGGTGACTGACATGGTGAAGTGCTTGGTTTGTTGACCTCTTTTTCAAGCAACTCTTGGACTTATTTTCTGTTTTCAACATTCTCAATGACTGACATCCTGCACATGTCAATGTTTGGAGGAGGACCATCTTGCTGCAAAAGAATCTCTTGTTGGATACCCTTTTTAGGAGGAAATCCCCTTGGTTCCTGAAACATCTCAACATTTTTTTTAACAACCTCATATAAATCAGATTGTAACTTTGCATCACACCCTTGGGAAAATTCTTCTTCATCATTGTCTTTGGGTTTAATCATTAAAAGTACAAGGTTCTTACTAGCATTGATTAATCTCCTCATTTGTCCAACATTTGTAAGTGACAAATTCATATTCTTTGTATGTGCTCTAACAATGTACTCAACTCCATTTTTGAACAAATGATATTTGTTCTCATGACGATGAAAGATGGCTCTCCTATTATATAAATATGGGTTTCCCAACACAATACCACAAATATCCAATGGAATAACATCAAACTTTACCTCATTTATATAGTTTGCAGTGATGGAAAATCTAAGTTTACATCTTCTTGTCACATGCAATTTGGCATTGTCACATATCCATCCTAGAGGATAAGGTTAGGATGTGGAGTAGTTTCCAAATTCAATTTATTGATAGTGTCTTCAAAAATGAGGTTTTCTTGTGATCCCGTATCAAAGAGAGTATCTGTCTTGGTATGTTTTGAAATTACCCTTATGTGAAAAAGATCTATTCTTTCTTTTTCGTTTTGAGTTACATTAAGGTTACTACTACTTGAAGAGATAGTACTTGCAATAGAATTCTTACCTTGAAAACCCATGGCTGTGATTTTTGTTTCATCTTCTGAATCAGATCCTAAATATTGTTGTACAGTTGCAACAATGTTTGGTTTCTCTTTGTTGTTGAAATTTTTGGGTCTCTTTTCAGGATGAATTTTCCAACAATGGTCTTCATCATGGCCATCCTTTGAACAATGTTTACATGAGAGTTTCTCTCTCTCTTTCTTGACTGAAGCATTTTTCTTTCCATTTCCTTCAAACTTCCTCTTTCCCTTGTCTCCATTATAAAAAGGATTCTTGCTGCCCTCTTGAGGTTCATTCCTCCCTCTTGCCTCTAAATGAGTTTCATGTACACAAACACCATCTAGATTTGAAGGGTTAAACATGAGTATTGTATGCCTCAAGTAGCTATGCAAACCCCTAATGTATTTGAGTAAAGTTTCTTGAGAAGACAAATCTATACCCACAACCAAATCTCTTCTCCTAAATTCTTCTCTTCTCCTTTGCACATCTTGTCCTTTAGCTTGTCTAAATTTTTTCCAATCCATAATAGCTTTCTGCATGTATGCTAATGGATAAAATTTCCTTTTAATTACAACAATAAAATCATTCCAAGAGGATAAAACGTTACCATGTTTATTCATGTCCTCTTGAATTTTGGCTTCCCACCAAATGAGTGCTGCATTGTCCAATATTAAAGAAGAAAGATGAATCTTAGTTTCATCATATGTGATTCTTTGTATCCTACAATACACTTCAATATGATGAATCCAATTATCCAATTTCTTAGCATTTACCTATCTATTGTACATTGGCAATTCAAACTTAATATCAAGCTTTAGTAAAGGAGTTTGTGGAAGAATTTTACCATGTTCTTTTGGAGAATTTGGAGGTGGTTGTGAAATGGTAGAAGAAGTGGAATATGGAGGTGAAGGAGGTGGAGAATCACCATTCCCTTCATTTCCCTTTGGATTTTTATCACCATGGTATCCATCATCTTTTGGAGGATTATAACTTTCACCCTACAATCTTGCATTCCTTTCATCAAATAACACTTTCACCATTTCATCCATATCAAAGAAATCTTTCCTGAAAGTTTCCTCTTCTGAAGAAAGGTGCTCTTGACTCCCCATATAAGACATGCTTGGTGAATGTCTCCTTGAACCCTAAGGTGAATGTGAAACTCTCCTTCTTGAGATATGAGAACTTGGCTCCATAAGATGTTCGTCTCCTCTTGTGAGATTCAACCTTGTAAGCATCATAAAACAACACTTGCACAAATAATCAAACCCTCAAACCTTTTCTCTGATACCAACTGATTTGAAAATTGAAATGGGTTTGTTTTCTTTTAAATTGTAAGTGTAAAAATGGTATGTGTTTGGGTAATTGGATCAAGTTACTATCACATAAGTTTAATGAGATTTTACTTAATCATGAACAACATATCAGTCATATAACAACCATAATAAATGAACACATAACACAACAAATGATAAAGGAGTTCACCCCTCTCTTGGGCCACATCTCCTGGTCTAGCTTCCCTTGGATCATTTTCATTATGATTAAAAAGTTCTTTTAAAGTGCTCAAAATACAAAATAGATGGCTCCAATGGCTCTAGAATGTCCAAAACCCCCTAGCTAGGCTCTTTCTGCACCTGGTGTTACACATGAAATTTGCACACCTAGGTACCTCACCCTAAGTGTTGTAAGTGTCATATAAGTGTCTCATACACCTTGACACCATGGAATAACCTATGTCACAATCCCTAGTCAATGTGGAGGAGGGATATAGTACATGAAGGACAAAATACCAAGTGCACATGAATTATTATTAATATTCATGAAAAATAAATTAATTAAGTGTGAGAATCAAGTGCACATGAATTATTATTAATATTCATCAAAAATAAATTAATTAAGTGTGAGAATCAAGTTCACATGAATTATTATTAATATTCATGAAAAAGAAATTAATTAAGTGTGAGAATCCACCTCACATTTGGTTTCCTATTTTTTAGGGAAGGTGGAGGATCTCATGGATGGTTGAAAAATTTCCTCCTTAAAATCCTTGAGAGATATTTCCTCCCTAAAATCCTTAAGAAATATTTTCTCCCTAAATATCTTTCAGATCCCTTTTTAGTGGATCTGATGAGTGATCCTCTCCATGGTGGTTAAGCCTACAAATCCTATATAATGAGGGCTTTCCATGGAGTAGGATAGTGGAGATTTGAGTGATCAAACCTATGGTCTTGGGAGAAATATTTAGGATATCAAACCTATGGTCTTGGGAGCTTTGTGAAAGCGCTGGATGAGGAGGAATTGGAGAGGCTTCTACGACTTCATCAATGGTTTGTAAGTATCTCTTTTGAGTTCTCATTAATAAATATGCTTGGCCTATTTCCTTCAAGTTTGTGTACGTTTGCATAGACTTGTCTCTTTGGATGAATCTAGTTTTAAACTAATCTTGGTAGAATAGGAAGTATGTTTTGTCTTCATTGTTTATTGGATTGCAGAACTCGTTGAAGGACTTGAAGATCAAACTAGACCTAGATTGAGGGAGGAAAAAAATCATAAAAAGGTATTCATACTTTCTTCCTCTTTTCCCTTGACTAGTTTAACTACGTTTAAAGGAATGTCGGTATTCAAATTTAGCATTCTTCTATCTTAGTCATAGGGGTCTAAGATCCAAGAGGACATTCACCTGTTTGCAAGGGAATTTTCCTACAACAAAAATTGGCGACTCCATTGGAATTGGCATGACTCAGAGACAAGCAAATTACCCAACTATAAGACTAGACACAAACAGGTGCCATGTTCAAGGGTGACAAAAGCTGCCATAAAGGATTCTCAAAAACTTGTCCCACTTCCTTCAATTCCCCCCCCCCCACCTAGATAGATGCGTACCTATTTTTAATTTAATGAGCTCGAGGAGGGTAACACATGCTCGATAGAACTCACCTTCGGTAAGTCCCTCTTCCTTTGTTTAACAATATGGAAGAAGTAAGGGTTCGTTCCCATATGGGCCCTTCAATGTGTGATTTTAATGAGTCCAAAGAAAGAAAACTCGATGGTTTTTCATGTTTAGAAATGAGTCCAAAGAAAGAAAACTCATGGTTTTTCATGTTTAGAGAGTCCGAAAATAACTTTAAAAGACTTACCTGTAGTTGTCATTTTTGTAATTTTAGTCTCATGAGGCCAAAAAATAGATAAATAGCACTCAAAAGACTTCCTTTCAAACCTTTTAACGAGTGTGAAAGGAAGCAAGATCACTCGACAATCTTTTCATGTTTAGAGAGTCTGAAAAGAGATTAAAGGAGACTCCAAGGGGTTCCTTTTTCGTATAACCTTTACGAGTCTGAAAAAGTGATAAAATTCTACTTGGTTACATTCTCATGTCTCCAACCTTTGATTATAATGATGGATTTAAGCCACTAGATTTTCAAGATGGGGGAAGAGTACCAACCATCCATGGGTATCCCTACCTTTGGAAATTACATTGGGAATTTACAAGCATAGTTTAATTTTGTTTCAATATTGTGTAAAAATGAAACTAATACTGAGCATAGTTTTTCTTCTCTGTGGAAAGCTCGTTAAAAAATTAAACAAAGGTCTTGAGCATAGTTCTTTTCCCGTGTCAAGTTTGTTAAAAAATGAAATAGCCACCTCTCCCATCAAGTCAAGTATTTCACTAGATCTCGTAGATATTGAGTCAAGTCTTTAGCTACATCTCGTAGATGTCGAGTCAAGTCTTTCGTTAGGTCTCGCATTTGAACCTTCCTTTCATCCACCCTTATCATTTTTCTCCATCTAGTAGAGAAGTTGGTGACAACCTCAAAGTCGAGGAATGAATTGAAGCTTGGGGGGGCATGTCTCCAGCCTTTGATTATGATTCTGGAGTTAAGGCACTAGATTTTAAAGCTGGGGGCAGAGTACCAACCATCCATGGGTATCCCAAACTTTGGAAATTATGTTGGGAATTTACAAGAACAAGTTTAATTTTGTTTCAAGCTTGTGTAAAAATGAAACCAATACCGAGCTTAGTCTTTGTTCTTTCTCACGCTCGAAAAAATATGAGAATGTAACCGAGTAGACTTTTATCACTTTTTCGGACTCGTAAAGGTTATACGAAAAAAGAACCTCGTGGAGTCTCCTTTAAGATCTTTTAAGACTCTCTAAACATGAAAATATTGCCAAGTGATCTTGCTTCCTTTCACACTCGTTAAAAGGTTTGAAAGGGCATCTTTCGAGTGGTATTTTATCTTTTTTTCGGCCTCGTGAGACTAAAATTATGAAAAATGACAACCTTGGAGTCTTCTTTAAGTTCTTTTCAGACTCTCTAAACATGAAAAACCACTGAGTTTTTTTTCTTTGGACTCGTTAAAATCACACATTAAAGGGATCATTATGGGAACAAACCCTTACTTCTTCCAGCTCATTAAAAAATGAAACATAATCCATGAGCATAGTTTTACGTTTATGTGGCAAGCTCGTTAAAAAATGAAACAGAAGCACGAGCATATTTTTAAGTTTCTATGGAAATATTGTTAAAAAATGAAACATAAGAATGAGCATGATTTTCCTCTCTATAGAAAGCTCGTTAAAAAATGAAATAAAAATCTAGGGATTGAACCCAGAGCCATGAGCATAGTTTTGCTTCTCTGTGGAAAGCTCATTAAAAAATGAAACATAGGTCTTGAGCATAGTTCTTTTCTTGTGTCAATCTCGATAAAAAATGAAACAATCACCTCTCCCATCAAGTCAAGTCTTTCACTAGATCTCGTAGATATCGAGTCGAGTCTTTAGCTAGATCTCGTAGATGTCAAGTCGAGTCTTTCTTTAGCTCTCGTATTTGAACCTTCATTTCATCCACCCTTATCCTTTTTCTCCATCTAGTATAGAAATTGGTGACAACTTCAAAGGTGGTGAATGAACTGAAGCTTGGGGGGGCTTGTCTCCAGCCTTTGATTATGATTCTGGAGTTAAGMCACTAGMTTTTCAAGCCGGGGGTAGAGTACCAACCATCCATGGGTATCCCAACCTTTGGAAATTACGTTGGGAATTTACAAGCATAAGTTTAATTTTATTTCAAGCTTGTGTAAAAATGAAACCAATAACAAGCTTAGTCTTTGTTCTTTCTCATGCTTGAAAAAACATAAGAATGTAACCGAGTAGAATTTTATCACTTTTTCAGACTCGTAAAGGTTATACAAAAAAGGAACCCCCTGGAGTCTCCTTTAAGCTCTTTTCATACTCTCTAAACATGAAAATATTGTTGAGTGATCCTGCTTCCTTTCACACTCGTTAAAAGGTTTGAAAGGGCGTCTTTTGAATGGTAGTTTATCTTTTTTTCGGCCTTGCGAGACTAAAATTACGAAAAATGACAACTCTGGAGTCGTCTTTAAGTTCTTTTCAGACTCTCTAAACATGAAAAACCACCGAGTTTTCTTTCTTTGGAGTCATTAAAATCACACATTGAAGGGCCCATATGGGAATGAACCCTTACTTCTTCTAGTTCGTTAAACAAAGGAAGAGGGACTTACCGAAGGTGAGTTATATTGAGAATGTGTTACCCTCCTCGAGCTCGTTAAATTAAAAAGAGGTACTCATATATCTGGGTGGGGAAAAAATTGAAGGAAGTGGGTCAAGTTTTTGAGAATCCTTTATGGCATCTTTTGTCACCCTTGAACATGGCACCTATTTGCATGGCGTCTTATAGTTGGGTAATTTGCTTGTCTCTGAGTCATACCATTTCCATGTGTCTCCATAATCTTTTGTCCAATCGAAGAGTTATCTTATTTTCATCACATTAAATTTTGGTACTCGTCGAGTCAATGCTTCCAAGTAAGTTGTCGTGCCTCATCATGTTCAAGGGAAGTTTCACTTCAAACCATCCATTTGCAGTATCACTAGTTTCCATTTTCTGTGTCATTCCATACTCATTTGATTCACCATCTTACATCACTTTCCTATGTCGGTTTCATGTCGCTGATGGGGGATACATCAAGGCCCTCCTTCAACAAGTCTTTTCCCATCGAATTCAACACATTATATAGGAATTAGACTTAGAAACCAATTAGTACCTTGGGACCTGCTGTAATGTTCCCTAAATTTACCAATTAATTTATTTATTTTACTAGGGGTTCCTAGAGTTGATCATTCATCATTCCAACCTTTCAGGCATCCATTAACTATACTTCCTAACAAATACATACTAATCCTTGTCGCAGTTGCAAGTTACTTATAAGTATTTATCTCTGGCTATCTCAACCCCATTCACAACAACAGGGTGAATTAGTAATCCTACTAACTAACCATTATTTCGCTTGGGATTTAAAGCTACTTGTATAACACAATCATATACAATCATATACATATACCTTGATAATTCCCTTATGTTTACATAACACGAATATAGATATATATGCATCTTATATTTTCTATTTTATATGTATAGAACAATTATAAAAAAATGTGTATTCATTAAAACTTCCATTCTACTCGAATGACCTCATACGACATACCATGAGCTCAGTTTTTGTTAATATGTAAACACAATGATTATAGGGTAAAGTGGGTCCACTCCAGTTCGCATGCGGGAAGTGTCCCTGTTACACATAGTCATTATTACTACGATCTCAGTGCACATGATGTTAAACTCAGATGGTTATGGTTCACAGTTGGCACACACTACTCGTTCTTAGTTGGTCTGATGATCCTGTGGTGACTGAATCTGGTGTAAGGATCATCAATCCGGTATATAGTAACCAAGAACGAAAAAAGACATCCCAGAAAACTAAATCATAACCCTAAATGGATTTTCATTCCCTTTACCATAAATGTTGAAAAGAACTGCAGAGATGTAACTGTCACGACTTAATAGCTCTATCTGCGGCATTGAATTATCTCCTGTAGCATACCCTTTGGCCCATCATTCGACTTGCGTTCCCACTGAGTTTCTGCCACCTTACCCTAATCACATGGTCCAGGTACAATGCATAACTCTCACAATTAATCCATCAGGGAATGGTCTTTTCCTGAGACTATTGTTCATTATTCTATTGTGGTGTGTGACTTTGGAAGAAATTGCCTCTGCAAAAACCCTGTAACTACACACGGTGTATGACTCTGGCGATGGGGAGGATTCTTGCTCCATGTAGAAAAATGATCGTCACATGACCAACTGGTTAACCCTCGTAATAGGTATGTTTTCCCCAAATTCCAATACCGAGATTACCTGTAGGGTGTAGGAAGGGTCAATCACGTGTTGGGGTGCTTTTGTGATTATTTCATAATTTTTTGATTGGGTTTTTCCATTCTCACTGTTCTTTAAACTTTCAAGGTGATACTTTCCAGTCTCTGGATAATAAGTATATTTTTCTTTGACTCTGGTAACTTAGGGTTCGGTCTCTTATGATGAAAACCTTTCGTTGTTCCAGTTTTCCGCTGATTCGACAGTCAGGTAACCTTGGTTGATTTTTTTATGTCTTGACTTAGGAATACAAATGTGAATGCTATTAATTTTTTCCTCAATCATTTTTCATAAATAACACAAACCAAAACTCTAGGTTAGGTTTTCTATCATCGTTCCCTGGTAAATCCTATAATGGTCCTCCGTTGCCTTGTACAGCGTGACGTATATGTGAGCTCCTGCGACTTGTGTCGAGTATCTAACTTCACGAGTATAGGAAGCTTACTTGGAAATTATTGAAGGAGTTTTATAGTGAGTGGTAACTCCATTTAGGCTTAGGTGATGGGACCCCTGTTGCTGCGAGGGTACCCATCAGGAAGTCCTTGGTCCACTCCACCCCTTCAGCCTGTGAACGGTTTCTCAACAAGGATGCAAAGGGAAGAAGAACATCAGGTTTCCCAATTCGCAAGTTAAGTGAACTCCTGTAATAAATTCATTTTGTAATTCACTCTAGTAATTATGTTATATACTCGTTTAACTTCTATTGGACAATTGATAATTATGCATTTATGATTTCCTTACAGGAATATCAACCTTCAAAATCACCGGATTCAGGACAGAGCCATGCGCAAGAAAAGGTATTTGGGTTTCATTTTACAGTTCTTAAGAGTGTACTCTATGTTCTAAGGAATGATACGGTTCTGTCCTATAAAGCTATCATCGTGGACGAATTTGTTCAGGCTTATATAGATGGCTGAATTATTTATCTCTGTAACCATTAAAGAACGAACAAGAAGGGAAAACCCCTGTTTTAAATAAGATCTCACTGTTTCAATTTTTATAAATCATAGCATTTTGTAGAGTTTGAATACCTATTTAGTTACTGATCCGATTATGGTAGATGGCCATAATTTATGTATTTTAATTTAATGAGCCTTTACTCTTGTGTTAGTATATATCGAACAATGGACTTTGTTTTTCAAATAACTGAACTGTACAATTTCATACAAATGGCATAGTCATAATAATGAAATATTTACTCCATTTCTCATGCGTCCAAGCACTGATAACCTTACTATAAGAGTAGTTGGATGTAGAGTAATATGAAACATTCTGTACAACAACTATATATATATATATATATATAATCATAAATATATATATCTATATATACATATAGATAGTCCTATCATATATGGATAATTATTATAAGTCTCGTTTGGCCTTGAACTGTCTAGTATTCTCAACTATCTAACACAGTTCTGCATATTTAACCTACAACAATATATCTAGAAATATATGTAAATCTCAAGTTCACTTCCATAATTTCCTTTAGCATTTGTACAATTTAATGTTACTTGAAACTGAACATCTATGTGTATGTGATCCACATGTCTGGTAGGGATTAAAAAATAGCTCTCAAATGATATTTTATTTAATTTACATATATCTCATAGTTGCCTATCATAACTGGAACACCATGGTTTTCCATTACTGTGTTCGTTAACTAACTTCAGACTGCATTTGCAAAAGTTAATACATATCAGTTACAGTACTAAATTTAACAAAATCAAACTGTACCTAACCAGCCAACATCTAGTAACCTTATTACTTTATTCATTAACATGATCAACTTCCAAGGTTCATCATACAAATCATTTTTATTTTACTTCACCATCATACAATAAAACATTTCAGCAAACAATAGTTAGGAGTACTTATCTAAACAAAAGCTGGGACAACAAAAGGAACATCGAAGTTCCTCCCAACCTTAGAATGGAACAACCAATCTACTTTCTCTTATCACCCCCTATACTGACCAATAATACGTGAGGGCGAATCTACAGAACTCCTCCTCAACTATAGTCCTTCAGTTTCATAAAACTTCTCCTTGCCTCACACTCAGAAAACAATGTTCATAATAGCAAGTGATAACCATCCCCCCCCCCATCATACTAGGCAACGTCCTGCCTCCTCCCATATGCTATATATCCAAAATCATTTGTGCCTAGGTATTTTCCCCTTGGGAATTTTCATATCTTTTCAAATCCATGATTTTCAGGGGCTTCCAATGGCCAAATTCCTGATTTTCCACTTGTAACATTCAACCTTGAGGTAGTTCCAACGTGTTCCCCACTCATCATGGAGTCATGGTCAACTGATTTTTAACCTAGCTGTTCCATTTGTTTCTCAACAATAATTATAAAAATATTTGTTACTTACAAGTGTCATAGTCAAAGAGTTGGTTGGGACAGATCAAATCTTTACCCAAAAGTCATAATCATAATTTACAATTAACTAAATTCGAAATTCAGAATTGCCATAAATGGCAATAATTTTCCAATTTCGAATTTACCAAAAACGAAAATAATTTCCTAAGTATTTTCAGACTTAATCAAAAATTATTTTTGGGGATATTACACCTGCATGCCTCAATGACAGGCCTCCTCACTTCCGACAGTGGGTTTACATCATTGACCTCTGATCAGATGATTCCACGAATGTTCAACCTCAACTCATTTATTCACATTCGTTGGAATGTTCTAGGGTACCTTGGGAGTCATTGACATCATTGGTGATGTCCCTCACACTTGTTAACGATTTACCTCAATGACTGGTAATCAAGTGGTTTCTACCATGTTCGACATCAAAACATCTATTCACATGGCTAGATTCGTACAACATCGGGATTGGGACGAAGACCCTGAGTTGAGAATTCACTCTGTTAAACTGCGTTTCCTAGGTTGCGAAAGATATCATTTGAACGTTCTGATATATAGACTGTTACATAGATCCAAATTGTATTGGTTTGTGGCTATGTTTTATCATCTCGTAGCTCCACTTTGTATTTCTCGTGGCTATGATCATTTCATTTCATGGAGGTATGGATCCACATTGTATCTTTGGTGGCCATATCATTAATCAATATTTGGATCCACAGTGTATTGGTTGATGACCATGCTTTGAGTCATCTCGTATTCCGAGAATAGGTATGCCTACCTCGTAAATGGAGCATTTATTAATACTGTTTGATGGTTGTTTGCAACTTCTTCTAGGTTCTCCAACTCCACACCCTTGCATTAAAGATTTGTAAAATGTTTCGACCATCATTCTCTATTCTGACCTCACACTTTAGGGGGCATTCTGTTACACATGAAATTTGCACACCTAGGTACCTCACCCTAAGTGTTGTTAGTGTCATATAAGTGTCACATACACCTTGAAACCATGGAATAGCCTATGTCACAATCCCTAGTCAATGTGGAGGAGGGATATATTACATGAAGGCCAAAATAACAAGTGCACATGAATTATTATTAATATTCATGAAAAATAAATTAATTAAGTGTGAGAATCAAGTGCACACGAATTATTATCAATATTCATGAAAAATAAATTAATTAAGTGTGAGAATCCACCTCACATTTGGTTTCCTATTTTTTAGGGAAGGTGGAGGATCTTGTGGATGGTTGAAATATTTCCTCCTTAAAATCCTTGAGAGATATTTCCTCCCTAAAATCATTAAGAAATATTTTCTCCCTAAATATCTTTGAGATCCCTTTTTAGTGGATCTGATGAGTGATCCTCTCCATGGTGGTTAAGCCTCTAAATCCTATATAATGAGGGATTTCCATGGAGTAGGATAGTGGATATTTGAGGTATCAAACCTATGGTCTTGGGAGAAAGATTTAGGATATCAAACAAGAGGTTGTTGTGACTTCATCAATGGTTTGTAAGTATCTCTTTTGAGTTCTCATTAATACATATGCTTGGCATGTTTCCTTCAAGTTTGTGTACATTTGCATAGACTTGTCTCTTTCGATGAATCTAGTTTTAAACTAATTTTGTTAGAATATGAAGTATGTTTTGTCTACTTTGTTTATTGGATTGCAAAACTCGTTGAAGGAATTGAAGATCAAGCTCAACCCGGACTGAGAGAGAAAAAACTTCATAAAAAGGTATTCATACTTTCTTCCTCTTTTCCCTTGACTAGTTTAGCTACATTTAAAGGAATGTCAGTGTTCAAAGTTAGCATTCTTCTGTCTTGGTCATAGGGGTCTAAGATCCAAGAGGACATTCACCTGTCTGTAGGGGAATTTTCCTACAACACCTGGTTTGGCCAAAAAATGAAGAAGTTACACCTTATGGAAGTTTTCCCCTTCAAGCTTGTTGTACCTTCTCACCAAATTGCACCCACTGTGTGACTAACCTGGCTCCCACAACGTTACTTGACCAAAAACCCAGCATGCACACACATCCCGCAATTAAGGGTGAAATGTCGATCTGTTAGCGAGTTTAGCGCCCCTTTGGGTGGAGGTGTTGGACGCATGGGGGGCATGTGGCCACGTCCCATTGCTTATGTCAGCCCTCATGGATTAATTGTGCCCCCACACATTTGGTCATGTGGGGTGGCCATATGGCTTAACACCCGCGCCTTCCGGGCTAAATTCCAAGTGAAAACATCCCCGCGCCAATGTATAGGGTCGTATGGAAGCCGTAAACATTGAAAACCCTGCACCATTGGTTAAACACTGGATCCACATTTGTGCATGCCAAAGGTTATGAAATGTGGTCACATGCATTGTATATGAACCGAGGGTTGGGGCTAAGACCCAACCCTTTCTCTGCCAACAAAACTCCATTTCAAATTCAAATAAATATAATGAGGAATATGGTTAAGTAACAAATGACAGGCAGGCTTGTAGCCCAGGCTCTGCCAAGCCTTTGACGTGTCCATTCAGAGGTCAGGGGTTTGACCCCTGCTTACTACAGACCATTTAATGCACTGGAGGGGTGCCACATGGCAACCCACGACTGAGCCACATGGCACCATAACACTTGCCCAATATGTGACACGTGTTAGAACCTGATTCGTCCACCTATTTGCCACATAGCCTGCCTAGTTAGCATGCTAACTCAACACTTTGCACAGTGGCCATTCCATGTCACCTGCCATGTGTGGGTCTGTACCCTGCCATGTCAACACTGTACAACCAACAAAATTTTCCTATTTGGAAAAATGAATAGAACACAATATCTTTCTCATATGATGTTTGTTTGAACTCGTTCGAGTTGCGTTGGGATCGTGAGGACAAGGCCTATGCACACATTCATTTTGAAGCAATTCTGAGCACTGTGATTTTTTAGAAAAAAATGATCCCTTGGATCAACTACCAACCCAGAGTTGCAAGCATTCGAAGAGAAAATAAGGAATACATAGGAACAAGCGCATCAGGCCAATGAGAGCATAAATTCTCTACCACCAACAAAAATAATGCCATCACTCCTTTATAACAAGAAATTATATAGTGCAATGGAATAGATGAAGGAAGAACATAGGAATATCACACAAAAATTACAACCACGACAATATGAAGCCCTTGGGGTACTAGACGAACTAGTTATCGCGCAAAGCACTACGACACTAGCAGTGCAAGACACCTAGGCCAAAATTACTAGTTTGAAAGAGAAGACGATGGAGGAAATATTGAACATGGAAGAAGAAATAAAAAAAACAGTACAGAGAATGAAGGACACCCTCTAGAAATTTATTGAGGCATGGAGGAGTGCGAAACAACATGCCTAAGTGGCTTAGGACGAGACACAGGTGAGTGTTGGGGGCCTATTGGGTAGGAAGTTTTGGGGATGGAAAAGTGAGAAGAGACGAAGTAGATGAAAAATGTGTAAGAAGATAAAGAAGTTAAATAAGACCAAGAAGATCAAGAAGATCAAGAATGAGGAGAGAGGAAAGAGGAGAAGACGAGGGACAAGAAAGAATAGCTAGCACAAAATTTGGGAAAACCAGTCAAGCATGAGTTGTCTCTAGTCGAGAATGAGTGGCATCCAACTCATTATGAGATGTAAAAAGACCCTAAGAATAATATATAAAATATGTAAAGGATCCGAGAGAGAGAGAGAGAGATCCATGAGGTCGAGAGAAAAAGACAGTTTTAGAGAGCAGAGCATTGTAAAAAAAATACAGGTGTGAGCAATATTGTATGCTAAGAATCTATTGTAGTGCAGAGCGTAATTAAGATACTCAAATATAATAAAGAAGCCAAAATTTTGTGGGCGTAGCCCGAAGTGGGGTGAACCACGATAACCCTGTGTAGAATTGTACTTTGGATGTTATCATGTCTGTAATATGAATGCATGTGTATCTTTGAGGTTGTTTGTATGTTTATCTTTAATTTTGATGATGATATAATAGTGCGTAGTAACCATGAGTGTGTGTTTACCTACTAAATAACATAACTATGAATATATACACATATGTAATTAAGTAACGAGTTCATGGTATCAAGGGTTTAGTGCACGAGAGGATCGTGTACATATGACATAGTGGATTTCCAATATTTCCCTCACCGCTACAAAATATTGGTTCCTGTAGTTCCCATAAAGATACCTCAGGTGAGACTTCTCCTGCTTGCAGGTGATGCCGAATGGGCCTGTGTCTATGGGTTTTTTTTGGATTAAGTAACATGAACCTAGGCTTTTGAACCTACTTGTGCACATGCCAACAAAGAGTTTATTGTAAACCCATGGAAATAAATCACCATCACCAAAATATTTTATATGCTCTAAATTTGTAGTGACCAAATTATTTAACATCAATTAATTATACAAACATATATGATGAAGTCAATAATTTTCCTTTAAGTTGGAAGCACCTAAAACTTTAAATTGATCAGCGAATAATAAAATTTTTATAACAGATTAAAACAAATACATAATTTTAAATGCAGATTACGTTGCCTTTACATTTTGTATGCTTGCCTTGTTGTTATTTCTGGCAGATTATTAAACACTTCAAAACCTTGTTCCACCACACCTTAGCTAGGACCTTCCACAAAGCTCGAGGATATCATGTATCGGCCACAATATAATTACTCGATAAGCTGGTTCTGTACTGATCCAATCCACCTACCGAACTCAACTCCCCTCTCTCCAATCAAAGAGAAACCTCCCCTAAAAATAATAATCCCTTCCAGATGATCCCCTTAGTAAACCTCCTTCCCTCCATATCCTTCCTTCACCCACCTCTTGCATTTACTTCCTTACCTACATAGTTAATGCCCCTTATCCCTTTCATTTATTATTTTATCCTTTGCGTAATTAATATCTTATCCCTTTTTTTTTTTTTTTTTTTTTTTTTTATTTAATCAATATAACTTATTATCCCTTTAAATTTAATACCCAAGTTATTGAATATAATAGGGGTAGTTAATTAATTAATTAATTAATCAAAATTATAACCTTTAATTAATTAATAAATACTTAATTAATATCATTAGACCAATTGTTGTTTAGTTATTAACATGTTAGGAAAAATTAATTACCTAAAAAAATCTTTTACTTCATAATCCCTAAGTATATATTCTGCCACTAGGGATGTTACAAAATTTAACTCTATTAGTATCTGTTACAAAATTTAACTCTATTAGTATCCTCATCTTATCTACATCCTTGCCCAAAATTTGTATAATAGTAGAATTTGGCAATTGGATGTTTTCTTTTCTACCACAATTCCTAAGTTCTTATTCTTTTTATTCATCATCCATGTCAAATGTATAGACCTTGCTTGAGTTTTCATGTAAAATATATTCCTTTTTCATTTCATCATCAATTTCAACAACCCTATACCCCACTACTATATGATTTATCATACAAAATATCTCTCGAACAAAACTACTCTCCACTTCTAAGCATGCTCTCAATATACAAAGTATTCCACCCTTTTGTTGAAATCTTAAAGAAGAAGTGAGAATATGCTCTACAATTTGTTATATTTTCAAATGCACATGGTTTTTGTAATGCTAAAGGTTGAGAACCATGGGTAAAATCATGAATATGGGTAACACTTTCGTGACAATCGGATCTCAAAAATTCCTAGCAGCAATTTTTCGGCCGAAAAAATGTTGCGAGGAATTTTTTCGGCCGAAAATTTGCATGTCAAATTGAACGGTGCCCTTGAAATTCATGTACAATGTTTTTTGGATGAATTATTTTCTGTGGTAAGAATATTTCGGCTGAAACGTTTATTTTTAACAGATTCCGTTAAAATATAGGTTTCGGTCGAAAACATGAAATTGAGACTGAAAACAAAAACCAGAGAATTGCCCCAAGCTTACTTGAACTTCAGAGGTTGCAGACTCCTGCATATACTGAGAATTTGGTTTCAAAAATGAAACTAGATTTTCCAAAATTGAATGTACTTTCAATTTCTATAATTTGTTTTCATTTTCTTTATTTTTATATAATTTTATTTAATTGTTTTAAAAAATCACTGCATAATATTTTCAGCAGACATTATGATTCGGTGAAATGAAATATCGGTATCTCTAAAAATATACAGTGAAAAATTTAGAAAAAAATATATTCATAATCCTTAAACTGTTCTCTTCAAAATGGTATATTTAGATTTTAGTTTTAAGTAAAAATTAAGATAGATACAAGGTGTAGAAAAAACATGTGTTTAAAATCTGCAACGTTTTCAGCTTGGTCAACTTAAAAAAATTCTAGAAATTATAATATTCATCCGTTAGATTCATAATTATAGTAATAATAAAATAGAGTCTCTGTAGATTGTTGCAGTATATTTTGTTTCTTAAAAACATAAGTTTAATAATAGATACATTGTTGTAGAAAGTTACTCATTATCATTCCTTTCATGTTTAAGGAACATACTGTTAAACAAATGTCAAATTGACATATCAAATCGTGATAAAAAAAATTTGAAAAATAGTCATTGGAAAGATAACAAAATTCTTCACAAGTTTTGTTTTTACTATAAAGTGAAATTCTAAATAAAAAAATACTTTTGTATGCCAGAAGTTGAAGAACTTGTGAAAATACATATTTTTTTCTCATAAGACAAGTAAAAGTGTAACCCATATTCATGATTTTACCCCCCTACAGTAAGGCTCATAGTCTTTGGATGTCTGCATCATGATGGGAAACTTTGTTGGGGATAAGATGTAGATAAAATTGCATCGATGCTTGAAAATTTTGTAGCTAAAATCTAAATAAAGTTAAAATATTGAAAAACCCTTCATTCAATATTGCAACATTGATGATAAATTTTGCAACCATATGTTATATCCAAGCTATAATTTGGTATGAACCCAAGATGGACATATATTGGGTTAAATGTATATGATATGACCCAAACAGGGACATACATGGGGTTAAATGTACATGTAACGATTAAATGCATATGTAATAGTGGTAGGCCTAATAATAAAGGGACCACATGTCTAATGTGTGAATATGTATATATAGAGAGCATGTAGTCATTATTGAGAACATGTGATTTGGATGTCTGAATGTATTGAGTATTTGGAGAAGGTTATCCTATTCTTTAAGGATTTGTTTTATAAATTGTCTCTCTTCTCTATATTGGAGTTGTGATCCATTCTCGCATTAATGTACATGGTGTATACTTCTGGGTTTATTGTGATATTTTAAGGTTTTGGTTCATAACATTTGGTTTTAGAGAATATGATCCTAAGGTTTTTCTCCTTCAAATGAGTCACCTTGGAATTTTAGCTATAAATTTTTTATGGGAGGTTTCAAATATTAAATTTTTGGTGAGCTTGAGGTGAAACAGTGAATTACCCGTGGTAAAAATTTAAAGTTTTGGTTCAATATGATTTTGGATTTATATCATGTGGAAATTAATGTTTTTGACAAGTCCTAAAACTTAGTAGTCGCAAACAAGTGTTCTTGATCAAACAACCATAAATTTTTTCGGTGAAGTTTGAAACTATAATTTTCAGGTGTTTGAGACATAACGAATACAATGTGAGGAAAAAATTATATTATGGATGTCTATAATTTTCAAGATATATGTTGTGGAAGTTAGGGTTTTTTACTATCCCTAAAACTAGTCTCAAATAGGTGTTCTAGGTAAACTAGTCATATATGCTTATGTTAATATCCAAATTGAGTGAAAATAGTTGAATTGGAAATAGGATAGTCCGTAATATTTTGTGTCCAAATTTTAGAATCATATCATAAAAATTTGACACGTGGCATTTCTAACAAGTTCTCTCTTTGGAAAGGGAAAACAATGAGCATGTTTTGGGAAAGTTATCATAAATTTCACTTTGCACATCAAATCTTGGTCAAACCTATGGAATTGAAAAGAATACATGTAAGAGTAATATAGGCCAAAATTTAAGAATTATAAGGGCCTAAATTTTAGAGATACACTCGGAGGAAGGTTTACTAGAAAGACAATCTCCAAATTGAGGTTTTAAAATGTATGTTAATTTAAAATTATCATAACTTTTGATTGGGATGTTCAATTGAGGTGATTCAAAATCTGTTGTGAAGAGAAAACATGGAAGAATATACTAGAAAAATAATTATAACTATTTGAGATCATTGTTGATAATATATTGAGGTTGTATGTTGAGGGTTTGGGTTAGACCCCAATTAAGAATCAATGGCAATACCTAAAGTTTGTGGAGACGGAGAAAAATATGAAATAAATCCCATGGAATGGTTAACGATAATACATAAATATTATTCATGTACTTTTTTGGGAAGATTATTCTTTTCGAGGTGAAACTTATAAGTGGTGGAAAATCCTTGATGAAGATACTAGATTAAACATCACATGGGAAGTATTTGAAGAAGTGTTCTACAAAACATGGGTCAAAGACTTAAAAATAATTCGATGTGTAAAATTGAATATGAGTTAAAAGAAGAAAAAGAAGATATCAAGAACAAGGGAGGTAAGCTATCTAAGATACATGACCTTAATGTAGCACTCATCAAAGAGGTTAAAAAACTAAAACAAGGAAAGAATAGCAAAGGGAAGTGGGTAAATGATGAGTAAAGAGAAAAATTGAAAAAGAAAGATGTATATTATGAAACCATAATAAAAAAAATACTGGATGGGTTCAAGAGATTGAAAGAAGAAAATAAATATTTTCAAAATCAAGAAAAAAGAAGGTTTTTGGATGAAGAGACTACCAAAATACTTGAATATGAAATTTACAAGAAGCTTGAGGAATCCCAAATACTGGTGAGGTAAAATCAGAAATGAAATATATAATTGAATAAGGATGTCATAGCTTGATATATGGGGTCACATGGAAGCTTCAGAAGGAGAAAGAAGATAAGACTCAAGAAGGTCACTAGAAGATACTTGAAGAAGTTGAACTCCATATGGAGGATGTACATGTCAAATATGATGGTATTATATATAGGGCTAGAGTAATCAAAGACTAAGCAAAGAGGATAGAGGATTTCATTGTCTATGGAAATAAGACAAATGAAATGGTGTGCAGAGTGAAGGAAAACCATCAAATGTGAAACCATATCAACACCCTTGTTACCAAGAAATATTTCAAGGAAGACAAGAAGATCAATATTATCATTATCAAGAAAATAGATGGAATTCTCATCAATATTCATGGAATATTGTTATAGCATCATTTTCCACTATACATGCATATGATGAATCATTGGCCTATATTACATCCCTTTCCCTACTTGTACGACTTAAATCCCTTTTTTGCCTCCTCAAAAACTTATTTAAAAACCCCATTTATCATAGTGTACATGACTTTCCTTAAAGAAACTCACATATGTACATGGGTTCCCTGTTACAAACCCATGTACATCTTAATTTTGACTCAAAAAAATATAATCTTGATATTTCGGGCAAAGTTTACGGGATTTTTCATTCCCTAAATTCCTAAAGCCTATACATAACGACTCCAACCATCAAAATGGAGTATAAAAGAGAGCCTTGGGGTGGAGGAAAAAGATGGCTAAGAAATGCACCATTATGTTGGAATTTTGAATATTATCCTACAAGTGCCTTGTTTCCCTAGTGTATGAGATTGTTCGCTTTGCTTGGAAACCCTTGTTTCCATAATTTTCATTCACCTTATCTTGTCAAGAAGAACACCTTTGTCTTCCTTGGACTTGCTAAAGTGCAGAGTGTTGGGGGAACTCCTATAGATTTTCATCCTTGGGTGGAGGAACTTGGAGCCTGTAAAGATCCCAAGCCAATTTTTTCACTTGGAAACACTAACTACCACTGATTTGTTGATGTGCCAGTGTTTATTGAGTTATTAAGAGCATACAAATTTCATCCAACACATGAAGATCATAATACATACAAGATATAGAAGCACAAACAAAGATCTGACCTTTTTATTATGAGTAATGTTGGATAAATACAAAGATGACCGATCTGGTAAAACCCTCAGATGGTCGTACACACAATAGATATGAGATGCTACAAAATGCTCTCGATAATACAAAATGAGCCTCCAAAGGCTAGATAAGAGATGAAGACCAATACCAAGCAGATCTAAATGCCAACCTCTCCAACTGAAGAGTACCACGCTCCAAAGGAAGGCTGAAACCCTCAATATTTCAGCCCTGATGGAAGAATACTCCGAATGAGCCAAAACTCGGTCAGATAGTAGATCAGGGCAATGGGATCCTCCTCCTGAAGTTTCAAGCCCAACGTCCAAGGAAAAACCCTCCAACTGATGAATCTTCTAAGGGAGTTGTGCCCTCCTGAAAAGTTGAAACCCTAGGCAACTCGTCCCTAAAGAAGTACACCTCCAATTGGCATGAAACTCTCCAAGAATGTAGATCGGGCTATATGAACCCCGTGGGAGAAGTTTCAGACTCAGATTCTAAGTGTAGCCTCCTAGATATGAATTTTACTGAATCACAAGACACCTCCTTTACCTCCAAGACATCCCAATTTGTAGATAAATATATGATGATGATAACCCTCCAGAAAAACCCTCAAAATGATGATCTTTCCCCTGCGGTCAAAACCCAAGTGTCGGAATGGTCACTGGCCCTCTGGATAAGCTAGATCGAACCTCCCTCTAGATGATGGTGCGCCCTTGCTAGAATCACAAGAATAGTATGGCCTACACACTTCTGAAGCGCTAGATGGAGATAAGCTGAGAATAGAATGGTGTAGAGGAGTCTTTCATCCCCGAGACCAAGCTGCGGAACAAGGTGAGTGGATATTTCACCACTGAGTTGCTCACAAAGGTTTGTACAACAAAACCCCCAAACTGAATGCTCAAGAGAAATAACAAACACTATACGAAAACATATTGCCTAATAGGTGCACCCCAACCTCTTATTTATACTTTTTCCTTCTAATCCTCTGTTGAGTTAGGTTAACTCCCAGGGTTAATCTTCTATTCTTATGTTGAGTTATCTCTTACTCCTTTATCCCTTTCCTTTCTTAAGTCAACTTAAAAATATAACTTTAACCTTATTGACTTAACCCCTCAGTGTGAGACTATGACCTAGTGGGGGTGCCCAG
>SNQJ01S0061830.1:16957-56496 GCA_010110895.2 Picea sitchensis | reverse complement strand
TTGAATCCCATTTGAAATGTGCTCATGGTCATCCATCTCTGCTCAGGATTTTCCTTCCAGTGGTTAAACTATTCTGAAGGCAACCTGCTCTGATACCAATTGTTGATACTGAGAGGGGGGTGAATCAGTATCAACAATTTAAAACCTTTTTCAACTTATACTTAAACCTTTCTCTTCCCAACTTGTTGGAAGTCAGTTTGGTTGTGCTCTGAGATATTTGTGGGTATTTTATGAGTCTATAGAAGTGTTTTTTAGTTCCAGAAATATGTTTCTTTGTTTCCAAGATTGCAAGAAAAACATAAATATTTTGGTAAACTTTTTTGTTTGTTCAAAGTTGGTTTTCTTTTCTTTATGGTTTAGGTTTTCAGAAAGATTAGTAGGGTGTTTCTTACACTCTATTTCTTGTTAGTACAATGGCTCATCATGTGCTTAGTCATCTATTTTTTAGTCTTTCTCCCTATGTACCTTCTTGTTTTCTTGTTTGATTTAAAATTAAAGCATAAGAGTGTATGCTTTTTGAACTTCGTCCCTTGCCTTTCATTTTTCCATTTTGAAAATAAAAGTTTGATGTAAGCATATTTTCTTCTTGAATCTACTTTTGTGCTTTAAAAAAAAATATTCCATTTCAGTAGCCTTAATAAAAGAAAAGAAATCCAATTTGCAAAGTTCTTTCACACTATGTTCTACATTGCATTTCAAAAATCATCTTAGATTTGCATTGCAAAGTAGTTTAAGATCTTGCATACAATCAAAAGTGCATTTCTTTAATTTTTGAAAAAGTATAAAGGAAAGAGTTTGTTTTCAGTTGATTTTAAGTGTCGTTACAATCATTTTTCAGTGAAGAAATTGCATCATGCATTTGTGTTCTTAAATGTTTCTCTATTGTGTCTGTCAAAACACCATCTAGTTTCGTTCAAACCCTTTTGAGTAAATAAAAACCCCATAAAATGAACAATAACTAAAATTTATTAGAATTTTTCATTTTATAGGGTGAACGACTAGTTTAAGCTAGGGCCTTAGTTTAGGTTGGAGAGTTGATTTCTCCAAGCCCAAAAACAAATGTAGGAGTCTGATCTAGGGAGAGTTAAAATCTGATTGTCGTATAAGTATATCCATGAAGCTCCTCTAACATAGGAGTTAAACATGAGGTTGTGTGAAGGAGATCTGAGGAGATAACCCCTCCAAATCTTAACTAAGCGTAGTGGAGAGATCATATATTGGGGGTTTCGTCAGTGCCATTACCTCCATGAGAGGCAGTGCTTTGGAGTCTTTGATCTTTGTTACCCTACCCATTTGTTCGATCCTGACTATCAACT
This sequence comes from Picea sitchensis, assembly GCA_010110895.2. NCBI lineage: Eukaryota > Viridiplantae > Streptophyta > Pinopsida > Pinales > Pinaceae > Picea > Picea sitchensis. Next base: position 55,180 of record SNQJ01S0061830.1, on the reverse strand, counting down.
GTATCCCCAAACAATGACTGCGAGTTGGTGAACTTAGTTGCTTTTCCTAGGGATCTCAGAGGTGATTGCGGGGGGTTTCCTGTGGTACTTGGGGAAAATTTCATATCACACTTTTCAGTGTTGCTAGAGGGTTCCCCACAAAGCATGGTTACTTGCATCGAATAAGAACGGTCGATGGAGGTCTGAATAATTTCTTCTCACTCTTCATTCGTCGGTTCACAGGACTTAATCAACTCATGCCATTGTCTAGAAGGTCCTTACCTCACCTTGTGGCTATTTCAATCTCAAGACCGAATCTACCTAAGTCAGGATATTAATGAGGTTGTTTGTGCCTATTGTTTCCATTTAGGATTTTTCTAGTGGTGTGCTTAGAGATCATAGAATTTCTTAGGAAGGCATGTACATGGTCATCCAGAGCTGACAACTCAAAGTGTCTGACCAAGTGCCTCCTCGATTGAGGAGAGTTCAAGGTCTTTCCCCTAAATAAATTTAAGTAAATCATCCTCCACCTCCTTTGAGGCATCGAATTTCTCAATATGACACTTTTGTATCGACTAGTTTGGTTGAGACTTTTATTGCGGAACCTACAAAAATAATTTTTTCTGGGCTGGAGGTTGTAAGAGTAAATTGATCTTGGGGCTAAAGAATTCGCTCCACTTGCCAACTCTCCTTCAACTGGGACTTACGCTCCAATTTTCATGCAAGTTCCACCTCCTAAGTTGAACTTTGATGATAGTATCCCTCTTCACTCCATCACGATGGAAGGTGCTCCACAAGTGCCTGGGTCAAGAGATTCCGTAACTCCCACTTCGACAATCGTCACCAGTGGGATATTCTGCCCTAACATGTTGAATTAAAAAACTCATGTAATTCAATCCATCATTTCCACGTCTATCAACAGTTCCGCTCCGTTGCTTGTTGGTTCCACCCAACCTTCTGGTGTGGACATGTCATTATCTTCAATAAAAAACACTTTCTCATTCGGTATACCATCAATGGACATGTTAAACACATTGATTGGGTCTCAGTCGATGCCCCAAGTCTCTAAAGTTGGTTCAAGGAATTCCTCGATTCCCTACCAAGATGTTCTTTGGGGTAGAGATAATATCCCTCCATCGTTCCCTTTCTTCAGAGGTGGGGCATTCCTGTCTTTCGACCCTAACCCCCTTGGGGGCTTGGGAGCTTCTATAGGTAGTGGATCCCAATACGCTAGCATGCCATCCACCTCGAACCCATTCACATTGTCTGGTGGTTTCGAGAGTAATCCTTTCGCCATGTCTACAGTGTTAGAAAGGGGAAACCCCTTCCAAGCTTAGTGGAATACCACACAAGGGTCTTTCCCTTTGCAAGGGATGTAGCTAGAGGAAAAACCCTTTCCCGGTCAGTGGAACCCCATGCAGGGAGGTTTTCACTTGAAATGAGGGTCCATAGGGGGAAACCATTCTTTTCTATTTGGGAATCAGATAGGTGGGAGTTTTCTTCCGTTTAACCAGAACCAAGGTGTCACCCAAGGTTCTGGCTCATCTGAAAACTCTCTTGGCAAGCTAGTGCTAGTTTCAATATAGGACCTTTTTTTCAAGTTGCTAATCAATTGATGTCGTAGCCCATGCTATCCTTTATAGAAACCCTTCACTTGCCATATTTTTCTAAGTTGATGAATGACCCAATTCATCATCACCCAAGTTGGCCTGCAATACCCACCAAACTACCTTCAAACATACCAAATTTTGAATGAAAGAGTGGTGAAGACCCGCATGATCATGTAATGATGTTTCACTTGTGGTGCTCATCTAATTTGTTGAATGATGATTCAATCCAATTATTATTGTTCCAACACACCCTCACTAGGGTTGTCGCTAAGTGGTATATAGAACTGGAGAGGTCTAAGTATGCAATGTTTGGTGATCTCGCCATGGTGTTTTTCAACCACTTACAACTCCCTGTTCGATATGATGTTGGAAAAAATCTTTTAGCTAACTTTGAACAAGATAAATCTATGCACATTTTCAATCATATTCAGGAATGGAGTAGATGGAAGATCTTGATCAAAGCCACGATCCCACCAAAATTTCTCTTAGAATGGTTCTTGAAGTCGTTGCTTCCTTATATTTCTAAGGATGTTACAACTTCATGGGTGTTTAAAAAATAACATACAATATTTAGATCACAATAATTGGAGTTGATTTACTCTCATCAGGTATTATCTGTGAGATCATGCCCAATGTACCATAGTCGAATCTTGACTTGGAAAAAATGAAATAAAGACCGCATGTCGATGGAATTTTCGGTTCTTCCTAAAGAAAAGACACATATATGGTCCCTAATTGGATGCAACAGTTGTCTATACAACAAATTGCAGCTGGTTTGGCCCTTGGATCGACCACCCTCACCACCCATTCCTCGGACGTACACACTATGGAATTGAAGACTCAAAAGGGTTCTCAACAACTTGAAGATAAGAAGAAAGGAAAGGGAAAGAAGGGTAGTGGGGGGGAAAGATAAAAAGGAAAATAAAATGCTGAGGGGGCAAAGGATGAAAAGAGAAAGGTGAAATTTCCATGCAAGCTTTGTGGGGATGATCACCTTACTCATGAATTCTCAAAGATGGAAGAAGTCCAATGCCTGATGAAGTTGCAAAAATAATAAAAACATCCTGCTGTATTGAAAAATCCATTTTTGCAAGGGAAAAATATGCAGGTTGGCTCTTCCACATGCAATTGCAAGGGGGCACGTCTAGTGCACCTTTTTCAGATGGATAATTCGCATTCGTTAATATGGTAAATCATACGAAGTTAAAAGAAGTGAAGGTAGACTTGTCAATTACATCCCGTGATTATAATAATCCAGAGTCGACATCAAAAGGTAAAGAAACTTATGATCCTCAGGGGCCTCTCCACATAGAAAATCCTGAGAAGGAAACAATGTCATGCATACCAAAGGGTGTGTACAAAAGGATGTTTTATAACCCTGACGCTCAAGATACACCCAACTATTCCATTGTTGAGGATTTGGCTCAAATTCTGTGTGCGATGTCTACTTTAGAGGTGATTCAAAGTCACCCCATGCAACACACTGCATTGTTATCCATGATTGAAGCGGTGGATTTTTCTAACCGAATCACTATGAAGTTTGATGCTACTGATGTGAAACCTCACCTTCCTTATCATGTATCCTTCCAGATTGACGTTGTATATGTAAAGCACGTAATCAGGAGGACCATTGTAGATGAGGGATCTTAGACATATGTCATGTTCGTATCTTGTTAGAAATCTATTGGCTCTCCAAAGCTCGCACCTTATCCCACTTTGTTAATTGCATTCGACGCACGATCTTTTAGAATGCATGGGCTTATTTCCTCCTTTCTGGTCCAACTAGGAGGGAAGTCAGTTTCCGTATAAGTAGAGGTAGTTGACGCACCGCTCGACTATAATATGTTATTGGGAAGGATTTAGACTTATGTGATGAAAACTGTCGTCTCTATGGTATTTCAAATTTTATGATTTCCCCATGAGGGAAGGATTGTAACTATTTATTAGATGGATTTTAACCACTCTAAATCTGCGGAAAATACGAGATCCACGGTTCCATAGATTGAAAAATCTCAGTCAAAAACTTAGAGTATTGGTGTTGTAATGTGTCCTTCACTCATGGGAACTTTTAATTTCACACCATCGATGTCTTATATTCATTCCACCCTAGTCGAATTTCAAAATTAGAGTTCCCTGGCTCCTATCACAAGAGTCACTTCATTCAGAACATGGTATTTGCAAGATCCATGGGTGTTACCCTCTCCATGCAAATTGGTCGAAGGTTGCGCACATTTCGGGATGGATACACCTTTGTTTGCAGCTAAGGTCTCTTACCAGACTATTCAGCAAGCCACTGCAGACTCAGATAAAAATCCTTTACGGACAGAGGAGGACAATCATAATCCGGAGCCCGTTTGGGCTCAAAATTCTTCAAATTCTCAAGACTATCTTGATACTGTCATGCCATCAGATGAGGCTATTATCAAAGAAATGACTGAGTTGAAAAGGCCATGGGAGGATATACATCATCGATCATATTTCCTCCTTGAGATCAGTTGTGTGAAAGGTAGAGAATTTAAGTCAGCTGTGAGTAGAAACAATGGTCAGATGGTGAACCCCTTACCAAAGCACTGTGTCTATGCCAAGGGGAATATGGAGAATATATCAGAAACCGTCCCGATCAACATTTGTAGAAACCCCGATGTTGTTGAAAATATCTTTATTGGGGCAAACTATTCTTAAGATGAAATTCATCAGTATACGACACTTTTCAAGGAATTTCATGATGTTTTCGCCTGGTCACCAATTGGAGCTATCACAAAAACAACGCTTGGAATCAAAGGAAACAAAATTATGCAACAACAATCCATACATGATTAAGAACAAAAGTAATTGAGTTTGGATGGATGGATCATTATCAATGGAAAAAAGAAAGAAAGAAAATAATCAAATCATATAACTTGGTTTCATCACATGTAAAGCCTTTAACTGCAAATATTTGAGGACAAATTTTTTGAAGGAGGGTGTTATAGTATGACCCCAAATGGGGAATATATGGGGTTAAATGTACATGCAATGAATAAATACATATGCAATAGTGGTAGGACTAATAATGAAGGGGCCGCATGTGTAATGTGTGAATAGGTATATAGAGAGATCACATAGTCATAATTGAGATCATGTGATTTGATATATGATTGTATTGGGTATTTGTAGAAAGTTCTCTTATTCTTTAAGGAGTTATTGTGTAACTCATCTCTCTTATGTATATTAGAGTTGTGCTCCACACTCACTTTGGTGTACATTGTGTGTAATTCTGATTTATTGTGATATTTTAAGATTTTGGTTCATAACATAATTCCAAAATCTCATGCCAAGAGAAAAACTAAAAAGGAGACATCAATAGGTTATGATTTCTTGAAGTTGCGATAGTAGAAATATTACTCTTTTTGTGTTACCTCAACTTTAATGCTTTAGAATAAATTAATGACTACTTACAACTTGCCCCCTTTTTATCATGACATAAACAAATCATTTTAGAATGTGACCATCAATGTCTATACTAGAAAATGATTGCAAGATTCATAGCATCACCTCATAACAACCACATTGTTATCTATAAATTTTATTGGTAGGTTTTCAAATAACACTTTCCATATTCCACTTCATTATTTAATCAGAACTTCTTTGGGTTTTTAAACACAATGAGATTGCTTAGAAAATAGAAACCTCCTCGAAACTAAAGTATTTAGCCACCCATGGTTGACATATAAGGTAAAGTAGATGGCCCCTAGAAGTTTGGGTAGTAAAATGATGAAGGGTTGAAAGGAAATCAATGATTTGGAAAAATTAAATCCATAACAATTTATTCAATATTTCTAGAAAAAGAAATGTTTTTGACTAAATTTTGAGCGAAGAGATAGATATAGTTGATATTTTTTAAGAACCCAATATGATTATTTTCTACCCATTTCTTCTTGTGTGATATATGAAAATATTTTAGGAAATCTTTGATAGATGAAAATTGAGAAGTCTATCGTGCTGGAAATGCAGACTTATATGGAATTTTGTAGTGTTGGAAATGCATAATTTTCTAGAAATGTGGTTGTAGGTGGAGACTTTTGTAGAATTATGGCTATGGGCGAAGACTCCTATATAATCATGGTCGTAGCTGGATACTTTTGTAGAATCATGGATGTAGGTGCAAACTTCTATATAATCATTGGTGTAGGTGGAAAGTTCTGTAGACCTCTGTAAGATTGTTTGTATAGCCCCAGATATGTGTAGATGAAAGTACAAAATTATATATGATGGGAGATATGCGTGAATGAGGCATGTATGCGTGTATAGAAGTATGGAAAGAGTGGAAATAAGTATGGCATGGTTAAACAAATGATATGAATGGATGTAGGAAATGGGTGGAAAATTCTATCAAAGAAAAATATGATCAATGAAATGGTGTGTATGAGGAATGAAAAATGGATTCTTTTGGACATGAACTCAAGCTATGGTGTGTTGAATTACTTTGATAATAAAATTTTCTTTTGTATTATGCTCTGTTTTTATAGAAGAAGGCAACGATAGTTCTTTAATGTTTGCAACTATGATCCTTAAGTCACATGGATTATAATTAAAACATTTTTGACTTGATTTTTGAAAGGAAGAGATATTCAACATACCAATTGAGTGTAGTGTCCAATGATTGTTAATGGTTATGTAAATTTTCCATAATGGATATATTTCCCTTTCCTTGGGAGGTATTTATTCAAGCTTGGAATTCATCCCATAATATATGTCTGCAACCTATATATAAGAACTTGGGAAAGAGTTGGGAATACATACAATTTTTGGTCATTGTCTTTTTTTCCTTTAGATCCCAAGTGTAATTGTTGGTTTTCACTTGTGCTCCACCTTATGGTGCCTTAGAGAGTTTTTCACCAAGAGGATATATACATATACAAATATTTATTAGGACTTTCTTTTGGAGAGGTTTTCATCATAGGAATTTTTTCATTTTTTCTCTTTTCTATTTTTCTTGGGATGGTTGTTTTCTTCCATATTGAATGCAGGGGTGCCATGATATTTTGATGATGAAATATTGAAATTATTGAAGTTATGATGAGGACATTGCATAGTAACTCTTGTGCATGCTTAACAATTTTGTGAATTTGTGGTGACAATATACTTGTTTCCTTAAGAAACTTGTTTAAAGCCTTTGAAAACAATTCCTTGCTTGGAATATTATATGGAAGCAAAGACGATATTCAAACTCATACCATGGATGTAATTGTTTGATATTATGATGAGAGTCCACAATGGAAAATGGACTTGATTTTGATCCACTAGTTGATGCATGCTCTTTATGATTTCTCCACTCCTTGTTGTCCTAATAATGATATCATTTGAGTTCTAATGTATATCAATTATTTGAAAACATTAATACTCCATATATATATATATATATATATATATATATATATATATATATATATATATATATATATATATATATATATATATATATATATATATATATATATATATATATATATATATAACCATTGCATAAACCATTGACATGCAATATAGACCGAGTTTTAGATATTAATGGCATGAACTAGTTTTCTCTCATTATGAGAATACTTGTGACTATTTTATTTGGATGGAAAATTCATAATCTAAAATGTAGTAATGTAATTTTAATTTCAACCTACATGTTAATAGTAAATGAGATGAATCTTGTTGTATTCTGAAGCTATGATTCCACTCTCAATATCAGTCTTTGAAGCTCATATTATTGATTTGATTGTTTGGACTATGATGAAACCTTGTCCAAATTGTTTATAGTGTTTCTCCTTAAGTATATATTTTCAAATTCCAATGAAGAGTGTGTTGATTGGTATTTATAATTTGATGTAGATGATAAACCTCAAAATCCATGCCTTCTAAATCTTTGAATCCTTGACCATTGTAGTTGACCTTATTCTAATATAGAAATGCCAATGTAAAGTGTGCTACCTGTGGATTTCTACAAGATGTCGTGTGTATGCATTTTAGTTGGTTCTTTGTATTTATGATTTGAAGGACTTTGGTTCAATCCTCAAGACTAGACACTTCTTGATGATTGATCCTTTCTTGTTGATATTTTGGCATGTTTTATAGGATTTTCATAATAAAAATTATTTCTTCATATACAAACATGAATTTACTCTATCAAATATATGCTACAACTATCTTAGCTTTATTTCCCCTATTTTTTATGACAAGTCTGGTCTTTCCTAGAGCCTTCATTTTGTTGGATCAATATCTTGATCAATGTCATAACATTACTATTTATTGAACTTATGATTACTTAGTGCTTTCCAATTTTCATTGAAACTCACAATTTTTTTTTTTAAATCACTCTTTCATACTGACACAACGAAGGTTGACTTTGTTGACCTCTCGACAATCTATGAAAAACTAACACTCGTATTGCATATTGAGGTGAGATTATGGAAGGAGAAAGATGCGACTATCTTATTCTTCTAGAAGAATTCAAAAATTTATTGTAGGCATTGCATGTAAAACATATATTAAGAAGAATTCAACATGTACTTTCTCTTTTTTCAAATATGAAGCATATTGTTAACAATGGAATCATTTAGCAGGGTGGCAAGTGCGAGAGGGGTCATCTTTGACCCTAGGGGAAATATTGAGATAAGATATGCATGGAGTCTAGGACACACCACAAATAATCAGGATGAAGAATATGCCTTGCTCAAAGGGATCCATCTAATAAGAGATTTACAAGTCTCAAGCATTATTAATATTGGAGATTCATTGAACACTATTCACAATCTGGTAAAATATACCTTCCTTTCATGTAAAATATATATTAAGAAGAATTCAACATGTACTTTCTCTTTTTTCAAACATGAAGCATATTATTAACAATGGAATTGTTTAACAGGGTGGCAAGTGTGAGAGGGGTCATCTTTGACCTTAGGGGAAATATTGAGATAAGATATGCATGGAGTCTAAGACACGCCACAAATAATCACAATGAAGAATATGTCATGCTCAAACAGATCCATCTAATCAGATATCTACAAGTCCCAAGCATTATTATTATTGGTGATTCATTGAACAATATTCACAATCTGGTAAAAAGCACCTTCTCGAAGGACTCACAACTTTGCAATTTAATAAAAAAAATTAAACATTTTCTCTTTGACATTCCACAAATTTCCTACTATTCACACTATTCACAATCTGGTAAAATGCACCTTCCCGAAGGACTCACAACTTCGCAATTTAATAAAAAAATTAAACATTTGCTCTCTGGCATTCCACAAATTTCCTACTATCATGTACAGGGAAAATAACTCATTGGCTGACTCTAAAGAAAATATGGAAATTTTAAAAAAGGAGAAATAAGAGCTTACCCCACCGCGCCATTCCATAATTAAAAATGAAAGAGAAATAAGAGTTTATCCCACCGCCCCATTCCATAATTAAAAAGGATAAATTAGGCTTCCATTCCATAATTAAAAAGGATAAATTAGGCTTTAAAAAAGGAGAAATAAGAGCTTATCCCACCGCCCCATAATTGCCCCATAATTAAAAAGTAAGAGCTTATTCCACCGCCCCATTCCATAGTTAAAAAGGAGAAATTAGGATTCCATTCCATAATTAAAACTGAGAAATTAGGCTTTTAAAAAGGAGAACTAAGAGCTTATCCCACCACCCCATAATTGTCCCATAATTAAAAAGGAGAAATAAAATCTTATCCCACCACCTGATTCCATAATTAAACATAATCAATGTCCTATTAAACATAATTAATGTCCCATTCCATAATTAAAAAGGAGAAATAAGAGCTTATCCCACCGCCCCATAATTGGCCATAATTAAAAAGGAGAAATAAAAGCTTATCCCACCACCCCATTCCATAATTAAACATAATTAATGTCCTATTAAACATAATTACTGTCCCATTCCATAATTAAAAAGGAGAAATAAGAGCTTATCACACCACCCCATTCCATAATTAATGTTAGTGCAAATCAAAATCTATGCATGTTTGTCAAATGTCATATCCACAAAGGAAGCAATTGGAATATAAAATGGATGCCCCTTTTGGTAAAATAAAGTGGAGAATGTAAATATGAATGGTAGATAAATAGGAGAGATGAATAGGTGACTAAGGGGGGTATTAGAAATAATGGTATAATCCCCTTGAGTTGTCTACCTTGTTCTTAGAAAGCATGCACAATACAATTCATACATGTTAGAGATTGGTTTAGGACAACACGACATAATGGGATAGATAGGGATTTGATGTGAATAATAGAGATAAGACACACACCAAGTTATCAAACTAAAATTTCAAACCTAAAGGCCTTCATGATAATGGGAAATCAAAGCAATGAAATAGAGGTTCCTCTTCTCCATGTAGACTATTTTCTTCTTATCCTGTATCCATTTTCAAAATTTGTTGCAAGAGATATCTATATTATTGATGTGTGCATCTAAAGTTAGCAAAAAAAAATATTAAATAAGTAGAAACATTACGTAAATACACATGCAAGGTTGTATGTCACCTTCAACCACAAATACCCCTACAATGTATAACTCTAATATTACAAAGTTCAACCCATTATAGTTTCAACACCTCCTCGGTAATGGTAGCAAAAAGTGTTGGGACAAACAATTGCAACAAGATATACTAAAATCATTAGCTTAATATTAAATTGTCAACCTAGGGATCATGCAAACTTATGAAGTGCTATGCATTGTATGTGCAACCACAAGGTATTAACTTGCTTAGATGCATTCTATTCCTATGAATGATATGCAACTAACTAAATATAATCTACACTAAAATGGGAAATGAACAACTCTGGTATCTGATTCTAATCTAACTCTCATGGGTTAAGGAAAAATGGTTGTCACTACTATCTCTTCTAACAATATCATAAAATACAAATGAAGATCTAGGGCCACCACCTCACATGGATGAAACGTTAATCAAATGAGAAGGAAGGTACCTTGAATCAATAATCATTGTGATGCTACTATATTAATCGATCCTTATAGACTTAGTTTATTATATAATAGATTCATAAGATCCATTTTAGAACACTGACATTGTAACTTAAATAAGAAAAATAATTCAAAGAAATACACGAAATAAAACTAAATATAAATGGATAAGGGAATATACAACCATTAAAGGAAACAAACAATAAGAAAATGAATGGAAATGCATAAGGAAATCTATAGCCATGATTAAGAGAAATTAAAACATCAACAATTTAATTTATGGGTAGAGGGGATTCAACCTACATTGTAGATTTAGATTCATAGCATATCCTTACTCCAAAGAAAGCAAGGGGTTGAATCCTTCAAGGAAAAACATTATTCACAGTAAGAAGGCAATTGAAAACTAAGAAATCTAATCTTTTTGTTAACGTAAATTTGAAATTACATTGTCTTCTTGAAAGAAAAATAGTTATTGACTTTTGATAGCTAGCTTATGAGATCTCCCATGCCCTATTTAAATACAAAAATGACCTTGGATTCCCCAAAAGATGAATTCTGGAGAACCTACTACTCATTCAAATATTTTTCTACAATATTGGAAGTTGTCTCTTGCATTTAGATCCCTCCCATGTTGTGGATAACTTGTGGAGATCTAAAATTAGATGAAAAATAATTCCCACTCCACTTCATAGAGGATCCAAGACTGTGTGCTTTGAACTGGGTGACATTCCCCCTCAAAATCCTCTTTAAGCTATAGTGATGGACCAACAAATCTACAGTATAATGATCACTTTAATATTGCATCGATATTCTTAGATTAGAGTGTACTCCTTTGGTGGTGATGAGGGTAATCCTAAAACAATCATAACTCATGCGAAGGGTAAATATTGCACCACATAAAATACATATTCAAATTTGAAACAACCCAAGTACTAATCTCATTTTCCCCATAATATATTCAAAGCATATCAAACTCAAAAGGAATTATTAAATAATCTTGAAATGGATTTATTAATGAATTGGGAATGTTTGAAGTATATAAAAGGAAATGTTAGGCACTTATATAAGGAAAAATGATTGAAAAGGAATGAGTGAAAAGGCTAATTCCGGGGCTCATCAACCAAAAGGATATACAACTAGCTGAAATGTCAAAGGATGAGTGCATATTCTAAAAGTAAGTTAAGTGCAAACTTTGATTAAACATTTGATGAAATTTGTTTCATTATAGGTATGCACACTTCACATTGTTGTAAAAATTCTATTTTTTCTAAAATATTGATGGGGTTGATGGTTGAGGGTATCATGAAGGTTTTTCTCGTGCATGGAAATTCAAGAAGATAATTTGTGATAAATTATCTCGCATCAAATGCGATTATTTCTAGACCAGGAGAAAAAAAAAAAAGATAACTCTATTTACAATGTAGTTTGATACATTAGATGTCTATCAACATGCATGGTATTGTTGTGGATTAGTTTTGACTAAGTGTTGGTGTAGAGTAGAGTTCAACAAAAGTAGTGAAACCGTAGAATCCTAAGTATGCAATTCAATGAAATCATGATTATGCATATTTAAGAAACCATCGTGTATAACATCTATGCCCAATTTTCTAGATACACTAGGCATGTATTGTAATATACCCTCTCCGATATTTTCCAGAGTTGAGGTGATTTTTTTGAGTTTAAGGAGGAATTGTCACTGTGGTATTTCTTCAAACAGTTTGTATACTAGATGTTGTAGGTATACTATAAGAATTTTATGAGTGATATGTAAGACAATAACACACTCCTGAATTAACCAACAATGCAATATTGGTCATATAGACAATGTAATAGGAATTGCTGATTGATTTATTCAATACCCTCAAATATGTGGTTTTGTTATATTCACACAAAAATCATGAAATATCATAACTGGAAACAAGTAATAAAGTTTGATAACAACAAAACATAATGTAGAAATATCACTTGGCCTCGAAGATTGTCCCACTACTTGATAAATTTATTGTTTTGGAAGTGACCCAAATCTTCTATTAATTTCCTCTCATATACACTATGCTTTCATAGAAATAAGACGGTTGTAGGTGCATCCCATTACAAAGATGTATAGTGATTGGAAGAAGAATATGCACCAGAAATATCGACCCACTTAGGAAATATTGCACCAGAACTATGAGTACTCAGTTGCTTCTCCTTTTTGCCACTAGAATGCGCCCAACCTGTGATTATATGTATATCAGACCCAGAGCATAAACCCAACACTGTATTTGAATATTTTTATGCTTGGAAAGTGTTATCAGTTGAGAACCCATTGCCTAACAAAGAGATACTTTGCTGTCAACAAGAATATGATCTTGTCTCTGCTCTCTAAACAATGAAACATGCCTCCCTTATCATGAAATAGATATCTGATCAGTTTGCAACCAGGATAGCACCCAAGTTAGAATAAGATCGACCCCCAGATCATGAACACCACAATCAAGCAATAGAAAACCCATGAAAATGAAGGTGCACCCAGTTTGGAGAGGAATAATGTTGCCACACAGAAAACTCCACAATCGATTTCTGAAAATGAAGGTCTTTTAATCACTAAAGCCCACTAACGAAATATGATGTGATCTCATTCTCAGATCTTATTAGGGTGTATAGTTTCAACACTGAAACCATAGATAAGCATAAGGGTTTACAAAACCCTAAACTCTCTTCTTAAGATCTCTCCACAATCTAATTTCCAAATGAGGGACGCCTTTTATTTTCCCCTCTTTTATTTCTTCATTGAGTTATTTCCCACTCACTTTACTTTTAATTTTATTTTAAAGTCACTTTGTGCTTGCACACTTTATAATTTTTAAGTGACTTTATTTTTCCTAAGAACCATGTCCCCCTTTTTCCCATTTTCACTTTATAAAGTCATTTCCTAGGCAAAAGTTGAGTTCCCCTTACCCTACGGGAACCAATTTAGGCTAGCAGAACCATTTCTTATGCCTCCTAGGCCAACGACGACATTACAGTCCTCCCCACTTGAGATTACTTGTCCTCAAGCAACTATAATCCAGGATGTTGCAATATCTACTCCCATTCCCAAGTTGCGTCCTCGATAGGTATATTTTTCCATTTGATGAGGTATTCTTTAATGCTCCTGTTCCTTAATTTCCTCTCTCTAGTCTCCAACACCTCCTCCGTAATTATAATCAACTGCCCCTCCTCATCCAATGGTGGCATCTCTATAGAAATGACAACATGTTGTCCCACTACCTTCTTGAGGCAGGAAACATGAAATACATTGTGTATCTTACACCCCTTTGGAATCTCTAACTCATAATATACCTCCCCGACTCACCTCAAAATCCTGTAGGGACCATAGAATTGTGGCTTCAATTTCTCTTACCCTTTCATTTTCAAGGATGATTTCTTGTATGGCTGCAAGCGAAGGTATAATAAGTCTCCCACATCGAAACTATGCTCCACTCTATGCTTGTCGGCATACATCTTCTACTGATTCTGTGTTATTTGTAGGTTATCTTTGAGAGTTCGCAAGGTGTCCTGAATCTCTTGAATCCAATCTTTGGATTTGGGTGCCCGACTGTCTCCAAATGCTCGATCCACAAAGGTGGTGGCATCATAACCATACAAATCTTTGAAAGGTGTCATCCTGATCGACATGTGATAAGTGGTGTTATAACAATGCTCACCCAAGTGCAACCATTTGATCCATGCCTTTTTTTGCCTTGATACATAATTTCCCAAATACCCCTCAAGCCACTTGTTCACAATTTCATTTTTCCCATTAGTTTGAGGGTGATAATTGGTACTAGGCGTTAATTATGTCCCTACTAGTATGAAAAAATCTTGCCAGAAGCCCCTGCTGAATTTTCTGTCTCGATCATTGAAAATTGTCTTGGGATATCCATGCAACCGAAATACCTCCCTAAAGAACAATTCCACTACTTGCGTTACAGAGTATTTGTATGATATGGAGAAGAAATGGGTAAATTTAGTAAGACGGTCAACCACCACGTAGATACAATCTTTCCCCTGAACCAGAGGCAACCCTGTGATAAAATCCATCAAAATTCTTTCCCATTTTTGTTCAGGAATGGGAAGTGGTTGGAGAAATCATGCTGGGTGGGTATGTTCCATCTTGTTTTGCTGACAGATGTGGCATTCCCACACAAACCTCAATACATCAGCCCTGAGACCCTTCCAAGCAACCTCTCTTGAATTTGTCTATAAGTCTTTAGGTATCCTGGATGACCTGCCAAAGGATAAGTATGCGCTGTATGCAAAATTTTGTCCTTCAACTGAGATTCTTGGACTAAATAGATCCGGTACTTATAATATATGATGTCATAAATAACCCTGTACTTGTCATCGGAGACCTGACCATTAAGTATCTCACAAAAAAACATGTTTTTGGAGTATTCTACCAATAAAAGTTCCTTCCATTCCATTGAAATCTCCATGAGAGAGAGAGAGAGTGGGTATCTTGGATAGGGAGTTAATTATTTTTTCCTTTCACATACTCAAATTCAAAATCGTAGGATTGGACTTTACTGATCCATCTTTGTTGTCGCTCACTCAACTCCTTTTGTCCCATGGGAAACCTCAAGCTATTATGATCAGTCTTTACCTTGAACCTATTCCCCACCAGGTACTGCCGGAATTTGGTCAAAGCATGCATTATGGCCAACATATATTTTTCATATATGGAGTAATTCCACTCATACTTTTGGAGTTTGTGGCTCTCGAATGCTATGGGGTGACCATTTTGCATCAATACTGATCCTATCCCAATTCCCAAAGCATCACACGCCAAGACAAAGCGCTGAGTGAAATTAGGGAGTGCTAAAACAAGGCATGAAATGATCACCTGCTTCATTTTATCAAATGTCCCCTGATCCTCCTCTATCCAAACAAAAGCCCCCTTTTTGGTGAGATCGGTTAGTGGCGTTTTCAACTATGAGAAACCCTTAAAAAAATTCCTATAATAAGTGAAAATACCAAGGAAGTTCTTCAGTTATGTCACATTCCTAAGAGTTGGCCACTCAATGATCACCCTGATCTTTTCTTGGTGCATCTGTACCCCATTCTCCCCAATCATGTGCCCCAAGTAGAGAATCTCTGTCATACCAAATTCGCACTTGGATTCCTTCGCATACAACTGTTGGCTCTCGATAATACCAAGTACTTCATCTAGGTGTCGCAGATGGTATTCCCATGTTTTGATGTATATGAGGATGTCTTCAAAGAAGACCAATAAGAACTTCCTCAACTACTTATTGGACACAAGAATAATGCACAAATGGAAAGTGGTAGGGGCGTTAGTTAGCCCGAATCGCATGACCAAAAAATCATAATTCCCATAGTGGCATCTAAAGGTTGTTTTAGGTACGTCCTACTCTCGTACCTTGATCCGATGATACCTTGATCGAAGATCAAACTTCGAGAAAAAATTCGCTCCCCTGAGCTCATCCACTAATTCATCGATCCTAGGTATGGGGTACCGATTCTTGATTGTCTTCTTGTTTAGGGCCCTGTAGTCAATACACATCCACAGAGTACCATCCTCATTCTTGAATAAGACAATGTAAGAGGAAAATGGGTTGGAACTAGGGCAGATGTGACCCATTTTCAATCATTATTTAATGTTTTTTTCAATCTCGTCCTTGTAAACTTTAGGCTGCCAATGGGGGTTTGTGATAACTTCTTGGACCCCCTCTTCTAGCTCTATGATATGCTCAAAACCTCTATCGGGTGGAATGCCAGGAGGAATGTCACTAAACACTTTATGATGTTTGTAGAGTAATACTTGTAAGTCCTATGGAAGCTACTACAGATGGTCAGGTGACTTTCTGTTAGAAATAAAACACTCTACAACCCACTCTATATCACCATGCCTCATAAATTACTCCATGTTGTTCGATGACACAATCTTCGGTGGGTACTGGTGCATGGATTGTAGGACCACTTTCTTTCCATCCAGGCCTGTGAACTCCATCTCCATGGTCCTCTAATCAATAATGTGTCTCCCAATAGATTAAATCCATTGAACGCCCAACACTACATTGGTGTATGGTATGTACACCATAAATAAATAATCCATCATTGAGTATTTTCCCATGGTTATTGTGAGCTTGGGAATCCACTTGGTGCAACTCATCTGGTGGCCTCTTGGTATGACTACTGTGAACCCATTGAATTCCTATGTCATAATTCCTCTCCTCTTGACCATCTTATTGTCAATGAATTTATGGGATGCTCCTCCATCGATCAATATTGTCACCTTGTGCCCCTGTAGGACACCTCTGACCCTGAAAGTATGATACCTCAAAAATCCTGACATCGAGGCCATGACTAGGTCCTTAGCCCCAACCTATGAAGACTCCTCTCATGATGTTGGATGTCCCTGGTCCTGTGCCTACTCCACCTCCTCATCCTCATCACTGCCACTATCAGAGTATACCTCAATGTAATGGGCCTTGCCCATTCTGTCCTTCCCAATGCATATGTGCCCTGGTGCCCATGGCTCTTGAAAGCTGAAAAACAATTTATTTTTCCACAATTCTCTCCTGGTCTCTTCATCTAGTTTGGGCTTGCTTGGCCAATCTCTCTGAGGTAATCTGGTTTCCTTATTCTTCAGGGTGAAAGTGGATTTGGGAGGAAACCAAGTTTTAGGTACTGCATCCTGCATATCTTGAGCCTTGCTAACTGCATCCTGTAAAGAGGTAGGCTTGTAGGCCTTGAACCATCCTCGTAGAGGCTCCATTATCCCCTCAACAAACAACATCACCAAACGAACCTCTGAAATGTCTGACACCATAAAAAAAACCTCTGAAACTCAGATATATAGGCCTTTGAGCTACTTGTCTATTTGAGTTGAGCCAACTCTCTGAAGTGAAGATCAAGGTCCTTCCTGTCAAATCTCTTGATGAGTCTCTGTGTGAAGTCTAGGTAGGAGGTAACCCCGACATGTCCCAAGGTGACTAACCCATGGTACCACCACTCATGAGCCTCGCCATCGAGGTGCAAGATGGCCAACATAATGGCATCTGACTCTGTCATCTGGTGCAGCTGGAAGTAAGTGTCGAGCTTCTGCACCAATGATCTAGCAGAGCATTTAGAGGCCTTGTCAAATTTGGGAATAGTGACTTTCCCAATGGTACGCTGCAACTCAAAATTTTGTGTCATGGCCCTCATGGGCCCTCTTGGTCTGTTTCTGATCTTTGTATTGCAGAACTCCGTGAAGGACATGTTCGAGTGGAAATCATCTCCTAGTCTCCTGTACTCCTCTAAATATGTCATATAGGGCTCATCCTGCTCAACCTGCATCAATGGACCTACGGCCTCATTCCCCAAAAATTGAGGCATAGTGGGTATAGGGGATTTGGTGTACACGTGGGGGTGGATCTGCATGGTAGTGCGTGAATGGATTCCATATCCATTGTTTGAAACACTTCCCCATTTTGGTTCTGCTTCGTTGTGCCCTCCAACAAATTCTTAGCAAACTGCCCCATAAGGTCCACCATGGCCTTTTGACCCTTGGCCAAGTCATTCAAGATATTGAAAAAACTGTTGATCTTGGTGTCATCTTCTTCCCCCATAGTTCCTTTTCCCTTAGGTGTGATCAATGGTTCTTCCTCTCGTGTCCCTTCTTCTCTAACCACTTCTTCTTCTTCCCACCCAAGGGGGTATGGGGTTCTTCCCCTACGTCTCCGGTAAGTAATGTTATGCTTGTCTTTTGGTCCCATAAATCTGATTATAAATTCCCCTTAGAGCCCACAACTACAGAGGAAGATGCTCTGATACCACTGTAATATACACCCTCCGATAGTTTCCAAAGTTGAGGTGATTTTTCTAAGTTTAAGGAGGAATTGTCACTGTGGTATTTCTTCAAACAATTTATATACTAGATACTGTAGGTATACTATAAGAATTTTCTGAGTGATATATAAGGAAATAACACACTCCTCAATTAACCAACAATGCAATCTTGGTCATGTAGACAATGTAATAGGAATTACTAATTGATTTATTCAATATCGTCAAATATGTGGTTCTGTTATATTCACACAAACATCATGAAATATATTAACTGTCAGCAAGTAATAAAGTTTGATAGCAACAAAACATAATGTAGCAATAGCACCTGGCCTGGAATATTGTCCCCTTGCTTGATACATTTATTGCTTAGGAAGTGACCCGAATCTCCTATTAATCTCCTCTCATATACATTATGCTTTCACAAAAAATAAGATGGATGTAGGTGCGTCCCATTACAAAGATGTAGAGTGATTGGAAGAGGAATATGCACCAGAAATATCGACCCACTCAGGAAATATTGCACCAGATTTGTGAATACTCAGTTGTTTCTTTTTTCCACTAGAATGCGCCCAGCCTGTGATTATATGTATATCAGACCCAGAGCATAATTCCAACACTATATTTGAATTGTTTTATGCTTGGAAAGTGTTATAAGTTGAGMACCCAACACCTAACAAAGAGATACTTTGCTGTCAACAAKAATATGATCATGCCTCTGCTCTCTAAASAATGAAACACACCTCCCTTATCGTGGCATAGATATCTGATCGGTTTGCAACCAGGATATCGCCCAAGTTATAATAATCTCGACCCCCAGATCATGARCACCACAATCAAGCAATAGAAAACCCATGAAAATGAAGGTGTGCTCAGTCTGGAGAGGAATAGTTCTGCCACACAGTAAATCCAGACTATGGATAAGAAATCGATTCTCCAATGAATACTCAACAACCACTAAAATGACTTAGCAAACTCCACAATCGATTTATGAAAATGAAGGTATTTTAATCACTGAATCCCACTAACGAAATCTGAGGTGATCTCGTTCTCAGATCTGATTAGGGGGTATAGTTTCAACATCGAAACTAGAGATAAGAACAAGGGTTTCCAAAACCCTAAACTCTCTTCTCAATAGCTCTCCACAATCTAATTTCCAAATGAGAAAAATCAAGAATGAGGGGCACCTTCTCTTTTCCCCTCTTTTATTTCTTCATTGAGTTATTTCCTACTCACTTTACTTTTCATTTTCTTTTAAAGTCACTTTATGCTTGCACACTTTATAATTTTTAAGTGACTTTATTTTTCCTAAGACCCATGTCCCCCTTTTCCCCCTTTTCACTTTATAAAGTCATTTCCTAGGAAAAAGTTGAGTTCCCTAGGTAACTTTTACGACTTAGCCTACGGTAACCAATTTAGGCTAGCAGAACCATTCCTTATGCCTCCTAGGCCAACAGGGACATTACATGTATCTAAAGATCCATAATATTTTGTACTTTGTTTGTATGAGTGAATTACAATTGGTAGATTCCATAGTATATTCCAAAATCTTATGTGACCACTCCAATTGATTATATATATGAGACCGATTAGGTAACTAGAGAATTTAGAGATTAGAGAGAGGTTTTCAAATGAATTATTGTTGTGAGTTCTTATCTCTCACTTTGCATCAAAGTTATGTATTATCATTATGTTATTAATACAATGGGCCACTATTCTAACTATGTGTTTGTGTTTTCTCTGTATTTAGATGATATTTGTTTTTATTATTATTTATTTGAATGTTGTTGGTTCATCCATCTTAGATGAATGCAATTAACACACTATTAAGGAATACTAACCCCATTAAAATATTTAACACTCTACACTTTACGTATTTGAAACTATCATACATGCCTTGAGTGAGACCTCCTTCATCCTAGAAGGTTGAATATTCCAGTGCAGTAGAATACATTAGGCCATTGTTGGAAACCTTTAATCAACCTTGGGTCTTTCATAGATCCAACACCATGGTTCCATTGTTGGGACCTTAACCAATGCATAGTCCTAGAGATGTGTTTGAGGTCAGAGAAGGCCAAGATTCAAGATTGGATTGAAGGAAGGATTCATGAAGTTATCTGCCAATAGGGTGCATACATGGGGAGGATGTTGCAAGATTTAAAGAGAGATACCTATTTTAGTGTCTACATGATATATTATGGGTATAATTTCCAATTAATTTCAAATAATGGTTAGAAAGGATTGTGGTGAAGCATCGATGTTGGTGTTCATTGTGTAGAGTTGAGTGGATGGTAGAAGATTTGGTAAATATTAAATGGTATGACCACAAAGTGACCCAAACAGTGGATTTCTAGAATAGAGGCATAATGGAAGGCTATGATTTGGAATTTGTGATAGAAAGTCATTAGTATTTGACCAAAGGATTCAAATTGTTTAAGAAAGGACCATGTGGAATATTGATAGAATAAATACTAGTGTGAATTAAGATGTCGATGGTGGAACATGGTATGCACCTTATCCCCCCAGAGATAGAAGTGTAATCCCTCTGTGTGTGTTGGGGGGTGGTGGTGGTGGTGGTGGAATGGTAATAAGACCTAATGTTAGATTTGGCACCATATACTACCCAAAGGGCCAATGATGGTAAAGGTAATGGAATTTTAAAGAGAACTATAGAAGTGAGAAAAGGAAAAAACCAAGATCAAAGAATACTAGTGGTAAAAAGAAATGGAAAAGATCCGCACTAGGCTAGAGTTTTTGATGAGAAGTGATGGTATTGAATTGAATCTAGAGTGTGATATGATGCAAATTATGAGAAGAAAAATTGAAGGAGCTTTGTCTAGCCTTGAAAGGGAAGATCAAGAAAGTGTATTATTGAGAAGAGAAAAATAGTTTGTGGAGGGAAGAACTTTGAAATAAATGAGGTGAAAACTACATGATGGTGTGAGGGTCATAGATACTAAAAATATAGGCATATAAATTATTCTTGAGTTTTCCAACCCGGGTGTTGTTGTAGAAGCCACAAGTTTTCCAACCCGGGTGTTGTTGTAGAAGCCACAAATGAGTAGAACAAAGAAGGGGCATTTGAACATGTGCTTGATTTTTCACTATTCTAGTATTATAACCTTGCAAATTTCCATACTATCGAGAAGGTAGGATAGAATGGGAGTGAATATGGTGCATCCTATATCCTACCCCCTATTCCTTTTAAAATTTATCAAGACCCCATGAATGTTGTTGCATAAAGTGCAAGTGTGTGGTTGATTATTAGTGTTATCACTGAAATATCGTCCGCAACATTGCACGCAAATGGTTACGGAAACACAACAATGCCAACAACAATTAGTTTATCTGCAACATTGAAATGCATTCAAAAGGCAAAAAACTATACAATTGGGTCAAAATGTGCAAATTCACCAAAGGAAGTGCACACATAGTGCGCAGTGTGCATGGGCCAACAAATCCTTCAGTGCGCATAATGCACCAAGTGCGCAACTGTGTATGAGAAAAGACACACACTTCTATGAATGACACATTTATGGATCTTGTAGGCCCCTCAACCACTTATGGACCAGCTCCCAACATGATTTGACTTTCATATTTGAGGGAAATCCAAATGGGGGGCTGGTCAAGGACTAGAGGGTGCTCTAAAAGGCCCCTTTTTCATACCAAGAACCAATTACATTTTTCCTTGAAGAAATTCTATAAATAAGAGCCATGGGTGCACTAAGAAACCAAGATCTTCATATTATTGTTATGATGCAAGAATTCTCCCTTTAGAATCCTCTTTTCTCTTTGGAGCCTTCAAGCATCATTGCAATAGGCCATTCCACTCACCTCTTGAGGGAATAGGCATTGTTATTCTTCACCATTTTCAATTTTTCTTCCATTGTATGAAGAGATCTCCATTAGGGAACTCAAGATCCTTCCCATGGAGGAAGAGGGGACTCATAAGTCCTCATTTTTCTCTACGGTGTTTTTCCTACTAATATATTGATCCATTGGTAGCATTATGTTGGTCATTGGTTGTTTTTTATGGTTCTAAGTTTCTCATGCTTTCTAACTTTTATTTCTTAGTTTTTTTTGTTTTATTTCTTTGTTTATACATGTGTTTGGCTTGTTTAACCCACTCACAAACTTATGTATTGTATATCAGACTCATCTAGACATGAAAGTGTTGTTGTTTTGCTCACCCAAGTGACAAAACCAACATAACAGATTGGCGACAATAATGGGGATATGTGCCAACTTCCACCCTATTTGAGCTTAGAGAGAACTTATTTTTAATGAATGTGTCTTGTAGGTACCAAAAATGACCTAGCCCAACCTACCAAAGGAAAAATTCAGAGCTGTAGGAGGAGTATTTCACTCGAAAATTTCTCCCCCGACGCGTGACAATAATTGCGTGGATTTTCCTGTCCACAAGCGCACACTTTGTGCACTGTGTGCACCATAGACTTCTTTGTACTGTGCATTATGCACATTGTGTGCCCACTATGCACCTTTCATAGTTATAACTCACACATATCTCCAGTTTTTCAAAATTGTAAGGGTTTTTATTATGATTTGAAGGCCCCCAACCTTCAGGTTTTTGCTTTCATGCACTTTGTAAGGCACATGCACCCCACTTAGAATCCTTTCCCATATGAAAGGTTAGCTAAAAATAGGCACTTAGGGGGTAAAAAGAACCATATATTATCCTCTTTTTCTTTGGTTTCCACATGGATGGCTTGTTTGGCTTGTAAAATTTTAAGTTGAGATTATTGCCATCATACATAAATCACTTACATTAGGACTAGAAGTTAACTTTGACCCTTGAGTATGCTCTTCTCTCGGACCCTAGTGTGATATTGATAATCAGAAAGGTGGTTAAAGGGACATTTCATCTCCCTTAACAAAATCTTTAGAAGAGGACAAATCCCCCCTAGGGTTCCTCTTAGTTTTTTTAAATCATCTTAAATTGTAAGGGCCCATAAATGCCCACATGTTGCAAACTTAGGATAGTTTCTTGAAATTGATTTCTTAGTTTACATCACAATCTAGGGAAGTTTAAAGATCAAAGTAACAGGCCCATACATGCCCACATTCTTGCAATCTAGGACAATTTCAAAGTTTTCTTAGTGTAAACAACATTTAGGGAGTTTAAAGGATTTGTAAAGGACCCATATGTCCACATGCTATTTCTTTAGAGTTTTTAAAATTATGCAAGGTTGTACCAATGACATGTAGTAAGATAGGTAGAAAATATTTGTAAGGACCACAAGAAGTCCACATGTTGCAATCTCACACCTAACTTATTAAAATTTTGGCACACTTTCTCACTTACTTTCACACAAAGTCACTCCCCACACACAATTTATTTTTTGAATTGTGGAGGTTGAAGTGGCGTTTATCCGAAGGAATTCCAAAATTTCCCACTACTTCTTTGGGAATTATCCACACGCATTAATTCAAACGAGATTGGTTCACACCCCCAATCTCTCATTCCACCACATCTATTTTTTTTCTAAAAAACTCACTAAATTTTTCCTCCACAAGAGGTGCCAAAAGAAATTTTTTAGTCTAGGTAGGATCTCGGGGGTAGGCATCCAAATAACCCCCAGTTATCTGGTTCTCACATTTTCAAACATAGAAGTTGAGAAATAGGGAACTTTGAAATCCTCTAAGTCAAGTGTTCCTACACCATAAGGCAGGGAGATACCCGTGAAGGGTTGAAGGCCAAGGTCCGGTTGTTCTACACATCCCTCCTTGAGTCACCCAACTCTTGGAAGGGCATCCATCCCGTGACCCATTTTTGAGGCCAAAAATCTAAATGTCGCACTTTGACTGAGGTACCTAGTGACCAAAATTTAGGACATCTACCCAGGTGGTGATTGTGGGCCGCAATCACACCTTGATCATATTTTGTGTGGCTATTGGGAAATGTTTCCAGCTCTTTCGGGATATGCACCCTCTATGCCTCATTATAACTGATTATTTCAACCTTCACTAGTTCCTCTTCTAGTGGCTTCAGACCACACTGTTGAGTTCTTTTGGAAGGCCCAATGCTATTTGAGAGGAAGGACGATACATATTTTAGGACATGAACATTTTTTTTTTGTTTTCCCATGTGGACAACATCCACCTATCCACATGTTTGCTTATTTAAAATTGATTTATGTATGATGCTCATTTGATTACATGTAATTATGAGTTGTACTATTTTGTGAAGGTACAAATTATAAAATTATCTTGTTCATTTATTTCTCTCTTGTCACCATTTTCACACATTCACTTTGCTATTCGGAAACCATAGGGGACCCACAAAATCCGTGTCGTTCCAAATGCTTGCAAAATCTTCCTCCTATTCTAGGAGGAGTCCCTAGTCTTGCCAACTCACTGGCTCAAGCATCTAAAACCCCCATGAATGCCACTATTTTGGGATCAAATTTACTTGGTTCCACTTTTCTTGGGTCCAATTCCCAAGGCCATCCATCCACTAGTTCTCCTTCACAAGGAGGTGGGGGGAAAATTTCTTCTCAAGGGAGAAGTATAATGCCACCAAACCTCTCTCAAGGGATAGGTCCACTACCTGCTCACATGATGGATGGAACTAATCCTCCACCAAATAGCCCTATGCCATAGTTGAAATCCCTTAAGATTCATGATTTAACAAAACTCACGAATGATCCCATTTTGCATGATCCCACTTGGCCCAATATACCTACCAATCTGCATTCCAAAGTTTGAAGGAAAACCAGGGGATGATCCCTCCAACCATGTTATGACCTTCCACTTATGGTGATCTTCAAATATCATAATGTGTGATTCCATCCACTTAAGGTTGTTTCAATTCACTCTCACTAGTTCCTCAACCAAATGGTATGTGGACGAAAAATCAGGGTCCCCTGCGACCTTTGAATCATTGGCCAAATATTTTTTGTCCCTTTTTCAACTACTAGTTCGTCATGATACTAGCTTAAAACTTCTCTCAGATTTCAAAAAAACTACTTCTATCCATATAGTTGATCATGTCCATGAATGGTGTCAGCTTCGTAGTTTGTGTAAAGAGAAAACCACTAAAGAACGTCTTTATTGGTTTCTCAAATCACTTGTCTCTGTTATTTCCATGTATGTAGCATCCACCTTTCCTCAGACAGAGGAGGAATCCATCATCAAGGCTCAATAGTTTGACCCCATCTATACTCAATTAGGTTACTTATACACAATGTTACATGATGCACCCAGACCCATACCATTTGGAAAAGACAAACCTTGGATGTCCCATGTTGCAGATGGGTTGATTGGTTCCATGACGCACCACCAAACTTACAACTAATCACCACCTATTTATAGTGCACCTCAATATATACAACCCTACAAAGGGCCATCTTATTACCCTCCCCCCCACTTACCAACAATCATATCCTGTTGTTCGCCCTCTGCCATTGGGGGGACCCCCACCGATACCCCAGATGCATCCACTCCCTCCATCAAATGTGGGTCCACTCCCAACCCCTACATGCGACCATAATAGTTGTGGAGGTACTTCAACTTCCTATATTCCATATGGCTTGACCCCCCCCAAAAAATCATACTTTCCATTTCTTGGTCCTCCATAACTAGTTTCTCCTCCATAAGGACACCCACATGTCGACATTAATTTTGTTCAACCCTCTCCCATTCAATAGATTCAGGATTTTGAACATTTGAATACGGAAAATCCAACCCATCAGCCTAATAATTCCAAGAATAAAGGGAAAAACCAAAACAATAATAACCCAGGACCAGGAGGAAATAACCCCCAACAAAACCATATCGTTGGGGGAAACCAGAATCAAGGCAACCAAAACCCCCAAGAGGACAATAATAACGAATGACAAGGGAAGAACAACAACAATCTTAGGAATAAATTCCCTTGCAGTCCCTGTGGTGAGTATGGACATTATACATACCATTTCCCCCAAATTTTCGAGTTCAAACAGATAAAAGAATCCATGAACGCGCAACGTCCCCTAGCATCGCCTGCCCCTTAGCAGACCCCACAACAGTATTTGCAACAACCACCTCTGACCTTTTTGCAAAACCCTATTCCACACCAAGGTGTGATGAATATCCAACAGGAGGTACATCTTGCCCCACCCCAAATGGGGCAGTATCAAAACCTAGGTCCCAATCAACCTGGAAATTCGGTTGATCGCAACATCCTCCTTACTAGCGAAGAAGATATTCTTTTGCAAACAAGCAGTTGCCAGTATGGTGTGCCCTATGAATCTACCCCAACCACCTAAAAAATGGCTCCAACTATAGTTGAACCACCATTGATGATTCCATGCCCTAACATTGAACCAAACCCTCGTATACCTCGTATGTCATTACGACAGAATGTACATAACGCTCATGCTAGAGCAGCCCATAAATACAGTCTGGTCGACGAATTAGCTCAGTCTCCTACAACCATGTCTGTACTGGTGGTCCTCCAAACCTATTAAACCCAGTGTAAATCCTTGCTTTCCACCTTGGGGGAAGTCGACCCAATTGATACTAGACTCAACACCTTTGATATAGATAGCGGAGAACCACGCATCCCCACCCTAGTAGCTTTCCAGATACCAGTTAAGATTCAGAACATCACAGTTCATCGATGTATCATCGATGAAGGTGCATCCACATGCATCATGTCAAAAGTAGTCTGGCATAAACTTGACTCCCCTGAGCTAGTACCATCTGCCATCACCCTGCGAGCTTATGATGGTCGACCATCGTCCCTTGAAGGGATCTTCCAAAATGTCCTCGTCGAACTCAGAGGTAAAACCATCCTCATCAACATTGAAGTTATTGACGCCCCACTTGATTACAATATCTTGTTTGGCCATAGCTACATGTATGCTATGAAGGCGATGGCCTCTTCTGTGTTTCGAACGATGATGTTCCCCCACAACAGGAAAATATTCACCATCAACCAAATCACATATTACGAGCCTAACCATTCTGCCAACATTGTTAACATTCTCTCTCGTGTCCGTACTAGATCAGACACTTATTCATTCATCGACATGGGTCCCAAAATTTTAAGGACCCATATTTGTTGGGGGCATATCATGGAGTGCCACCCCTCCTACACCCTTCAACACAAGTGTGTGTAGTATATTCTAATGGAACATATATCGAAGACACTATTCCTCTCACTGAGGCCTCTCCTCACATCGACGTTCCACCAGTTGAAGAAATATTACCTCAGTAATTCCTTGAGAACCCCACTGCACCACTTATCCTAGATTTTCCCCCCTCCAGGAGAAAATCTTGGTTTGGGAGACAGTCCCCCAAGACATTACCCAAATTCCATTATTCTATCCCCCACCTGGAGTCCAAACATTCCAGGTGGCTTCAAACCTTACCCTTCCTAACATGGTTCTTTCTATCCCTATATGGTATCTACATCCACCAACGATGGTTCCTCAACCATCTATCCCTCCTCAGACAAAGGGAATACCGATGCAGATTCCAGTACAGGCTCCTTCCACACCACCATCCCTCCCCATTGTTGACACCATTGTTACTGTTGGGGGTAGACGAAAGAAGAAAGAGCCCACAACTCCACTTACTCCTTGATTTCAACCTGCTTGTGTGTTATACGAAAGAGAAGGACACCACACTAATATATGTCCTACTCTTCTTGAGTTATGTAATCTGATCCAACTCCCTAGAGCACCCACATTGCTCGCCACTCCACCAAGTACATCCACTGCTACTCCGGAGTCCTCCACTGTAGGAAATAAAGGATTGTGAACCAAATTCGCTTGTGCCATATGCTATGAATATGGCCATTACACTCATCATTTCCCATCTCTACCTCAATTTCTCCAAACCTTAGTCGCAGTACGCCAAACGTATAAGCCAGAGCCTGCTCAAAAACCTTGTACTGAGGCTGACATTACTGATATTTGATACATTTCATCATCAGTACCTGCATGAATGAGGCACTTTCCACAGTATCGGGACATTCACTTTATGTCCAACGATCCCTCACACCCTATACACGATATCCGGTCTACATCCTCATGGACTACCCCCGATTTCCTATGGAACACGCTCCATCATCAAGCACTTTTTCTTTCACAAGAAGCTTTTCATCCTCCTACCCAAACTTTGATATGCGCAATCGAAACCAAGGATTTTATTCCTTCCGGGCTTATAGATAGGTTCAATAACCCTATCCCTTCCCTAGAAGTTTTTGAAGAAGGAAACATGGCCAACATCTCCCCCACTGTTAAAATTGACCTTTCCATTAAACAAGGAATCATACAAGAAATCACCATTGGTGCCGCATGATCCCTTGAAGAACTCATTGCTTATAAATCTCTCTTTCAAGAATACCCAGACATTTTTTCTTGCTCATATATAGATATGCCCAACCTCAATCCTTCTATTGTCAAACATCGAATCAACACTTGGCCAGATGTTTCCCTAGTACGTCAAAAGCAACGCCCCCTTCACCCATCTAAAGTTGCGGCTATCAAATCCAAAATTGACAAGTTACACTTTGTTAGGTTCATCTATCCTATTGCATACACTTCATGGGTCTCCAAACCCATCCCCGTTAACAAGAAACATGGCACTATTCGTGTCTTCACAGACTTTCGCGATCTCAACCACGCTTGTCCCAAAGACAAATTCCCAACCCCCTTCATTGACCAAATTATCAATGAATGTGCCAGCTATGAGGCACTGCCCTTCATGGATGGGTTCTCTGGCTACAATCAAATACAAATCCATCCAACAGATCAGTATAAAACCTCTTTTACTACCCCTTGTGGTACCTTTTCTTATCACATCATGCCTTTTGGACTCAAGAATGTAGGTGTTACATTTCAATGGGAGATGACCTATGTTTTCCATGATATTTCTTGCATCATCCTTTCTTATTTAGATGACCTCACTGCTCAATCCAAAAAGTGAACTCAACATTTAGACAACTTACGCATCATTTTTCAATGATGTCGCCAGTAGAATATCCGCTTGAACCCCCTCAAGTGCATATTTTGTGTCACTATTGTACACCTCCTTGGGTTCATTATTTCTCAACACAACATCATGATGGACCCCATCAAGTTCCAATCTATCAAAGAAATTCCACCACCAAGGAATTTACACCAATTGCAGAGCTTGCAAGGCAAAGACAACTTTCTACGTCACTTTGTCCCAGACTATGCCACTTGCGTGCATGGTTTCCTTCGCCTCCTATGTCATGATATCCCATTTCTATGGGATGAACATGCTCAAACAACTTTTGATGATTTAAAATCCTCCTTATCCAATGCCCCTTTGATTAGTCCCCAGACTATGATCGCGATTACATCCTCTACTTGTCAGCCTCATCCGTTTCAATAGCAAGAGTCCTCGTCCAATTACTGGATGATGGGTGTGAACATGTCATTTATTATATCAGTAAAAACCTTTCAGGACCACCCTTGAAATATAATCATGATGAGAAAATCTCCCTTGCAGTTGTCCTCGTAGTCCAAAAGCTGCGCCATTATATCCTACTTCGAACTACCAAATTCATAGAGGATTCCAACCCTATGCAGTACTTTCTTAGTTGACGACAAATTAATGGAAAATTTTCCTGATGGATCATTATCCTCTAGGAATACAACCTAGAGTTTTCAAATCCCAAAAGAAATAAAGTGTTTTTCCTCGCCGAACTCATTACGACTTTTTCTCGGACACTAAAGCATCCCCTGTCAATACGAATTTTCCCAACGAAAACCTCTTCTTCATCCCCTCTGATGACCACTGGTACGATGACCTCCTTGTCTACCTACAGACACAAATGTTTGGGTATCATATCTTTCGAGATGATCGTCGACGCATTTTCCATCATACGCCTCGATATCTCCTCATCGAAGACGTTCTTTATTGACGTGGGGTCGACACTATCCTTCGTCGAAGTTTGACCATTGACGAAGCTAATAGAGTCTTGAACGATTGCCATAGTGTCCCTTGATGTGGTCACCTCTCGGGTATGTCCACCACCCAAAAAATCATTCGAGAAGGGTACTTTTGGCCCACATGTTTTCATGACTGCATCCACATTGTCAAGTGATGCGACCAATGCCAACTTTATGCAAACAAAGCACGAGCACCACCATCTCTTCCCCACCTAGTCATCACCACTGACCCCTTCTGCAAATGTGGCATAAACTTCATGACTTGCCATCCTCCGTCCAGTAATGGACACAAGTACATTATTGTGGAAGTAGATTACTTTAAAAAATGGGCCGAAGCAATGCCCACTTTCAACAATACCGCTGACACAACAACGCGGTTTTTCTTGAACCATGTCATTACCCGATTAAGAGTCCCACTATAGGTATTGTCCGATCACAGTAAACACTTTGATAACGCGATCTTCGTGGAACTCTCCTCAAAGTTAGGATTCTCCCATGAGGTTTCCTCCCCATATTACCCTTAGTCCAATGAACAGGTCGAGGTTGTCAACAAAGTCCTCAAAACTATGATACTACATATCGTCAACACACATAAGACCAAATAGAATCATATGTTGTTTTCCACGTTATGGGATTATCCCATGACAGTCAAAACTACCACCGGTTTTACACTCTTCCACCTTTTCCATGGGATCGAAGCCACCCTCCCTATCGAGTCCGAAATCCCCACATTACACACTTCCATTGATCTTTTACTCGACACTGATCCAATGTAGTAGCACCTGCTAACATTAGAGTTGTTGGATGAAGGTCGTCGATCTTCATTACAGAACAATGAGGCAGTTAAAAATGATCCAAAGCCACCTTCGACTGCCATGTCAAACTTCGCTCATTTAGCGAAGGAGATCTCGTCTTGGCCTACAATATCACCCACGATGCCCTTGACCATAGGAAATTTGAGCCATTATGGCATGGACCCTACATTGTCCAACACTACCTCACTAAGGGAGCATACATCCTGGCCTCTCTAGAAGGCTACCCTCTCAAATAACCTGTCAACGGGTTGTACCTAAAGAAGTTTTATGCTAGAGCGTAGCCATCCTACCTTAGGTTTTTCTTTGTACACATTTGTATAGTTTTTAGTCTTCTTTTCCACCACCATTCCTCATGTCTGATATATCATTTGTGTTATCAACATATGCATCATTCATAAACCTACCACATCGGTTACGCTGATGGTGCCATCCACTGGACCCAAAATCTCGCTTCGGTCACTTTGGCCCTTTATACCCCCTCACATGTGTTGCTCCAATCCAGTGGCATATTTTTGGGCTCGAACACCAACAACCAAGCTAAATATTCCATCATCATTGGTCTCCTCACTGAGGCTAGTCACCACCACATTTGTCAGCTTAGCGTCCTATTAGATTCCCAGCTTGTCGTTCTATAACTAAACAATGTATATCACGTTCACGATCCTTGCCTCTTTTCAAATACTTGCAAGTTATACTATTATCTCGTAACTTTGATTCAATCACATTTACACATATTCCAGGACATTTTAATTAAATAGTAGATAACATGGCTAACCTAGTATTATATTGGCATTTATCACATTAAAACATCATCGCTTATACATCAACATCATACACCTGTCACAACATATAGAAAAGACATCATAAGCATAAAAAAAAATCAACACATGGAGACATACATGATCTAAACAATATATTTCGATATATATATATATATATATATCATTAATAGTGTCACAAGTGTTTACAAAAATACAAAATACATCGCTCGTAGGCCAGTGAGTCCCCTCAGAAAGACGACTCCCTAACCATCTTTGCCTCTCGGCCTCGGGGTCCCACATCTACAAAACAACACCAAAGGTAGAGTCAACATCCATATATACATATATAATCAAATTATACGCTATCAAAATCAAAAAGCATAAATACAAAGACATACCTCGAACATCCTAGTCCTCCCTAGGAGGCAACATCATATCTGGGTCATGTCGGTAATCCATACTAGCGTATGGGTACTACAAAATCACCTGTGACATCTGTCGCCACACACGTGCCACCGTGGCAATGAAGTAATGACCACCATATCCACCCCTGTGTTGAGCCAACACATGGGCCCATTGCATCAAACACAACTGTCGTGGCCCTGCGGGGTAGAGCACAATCCTAGGGTGCAATAAGGGCACCCTCTCTAGAAACTAGGCCACCAGAATAGACCCAAAGGAGAAGTCACCAGAGTTAGATATTTGACACCGATCAACCTACCCCAACATCCTGGTGTGCAGCATAAGCCCCTGGGCAAAAAGGCCCCCATCAAGGACCCTCTCCACGATCCTCAGCTGACCTCCTGTGATCTGCTGAGTCCCCAAGGATCTATAGATCCTCACCACCATAGTGGCGATGCACTCTATCAAGAGGTCCTCAATCACCTCAATTTAGATGACCGAACCTGACATTGGGTGCAACCCTGTGTAGTGGCGAGCCACCAAGTCACCTACTCACTCGTCCCTCGACAATTGGGGGTCCATAGGAAGGGCCATCCCAGAGAATGGGAGCCCCATCAAAACGTAGACATCCTCGACAATCGAGAATGTAAGATGTTGTCCCCTAATTATGAAACACTATAGATTCGTGCTCCACATGGCTATCAGATACTGGAGTAGGAAATCCTGTTACTGTGTCAGAGGGAAGTCAAATAACTTGAGCTACCCATAGGATTCCAAGTGTCTCCGAACGTCCAGTTGTTGTCTCACCGCCTCTCGTAGGTAGTCCCAATCCCGCTCTCTCCAGTTCATGGGCATCATATTGTCTGCAGTATGATGATCACCTTCATCCACACAAAACACTTGGTCAACCTTCATCATCCATAAAAACACATCAACAATTCAAAAAATTCAAAACCCTTAGCCTTTCCTCGAGTGCACGAATTTCACAGATATAGGTGCGCACATGTTCGCGCCTGTTACTTTTACAACTGCGCACTCATGCACAACGTTATGCAAAACAACCGTGCATCACGTGCATAGATGTCACCCAGACAGGTGCACACATGTGCGCACCTGTTCTCTGGACAGTTGCACACTGATGCACAACTATCTGAGAAATAGTTGCGCACAGTGCGCAATTGTCAATCCAACAAGAACGCATCTCATGTGAGCCTGTATTTCCCTCCCCCGTGCCCACATGTGTGGCTGTGTCAAGCATAACCATAAACTATGCATGAGAAAAGGAATTATACCCACGCATATGCACGTGGGTATTCCTCCTTCTCCCGCACACTGTTGGGCCCCTACCCAAAACCACCTCTGTATGGCCTTCCGTACACCCCCTAACTATATTCTACCAATTTCACATTATGTAGGAGGATAAGACCACTAACCTGTCTCTCACAATGCCTAGATCGGTCGACTTGCGCTCCCGTAATCTCCAAATCTCCTCAGAATGCTCTCTTCAAATCAACTACAATGACGGGTACAAATGAGGTGGCATTGTGGGCCCACCAACCATATATATCCCCTTTTTTCCAAACTTTCACAATCAGTTACAGGAGCCCAGAGCCTCTATTTTCTGATTCGTTCTCAGCTACGAGATCTTGGTCCCACCATCTACACATTCACATTCCCCGGGTCATCATCTGAACTTGGCCCCGAAGGAGCATTTTTTTCATATCACGTTCAGGTATGCATGACCATGTTAACATTTTATCAAATAGTTGTCATATGTTCTTTATCATCAGATATTGTTCACATCGGGTATTTGGTTTTCATGTGTGTAGGTACCTGTTTATCAAAGTGACGCAACCCTTTCAGGTATATGTTCGACACTTGCATGTAATTATTCCCTCTTTAAATCAATTGCATCTCCCAGTCACACCTTGTGACGTTTACCTTTAGAGTCCTTACATCCGGCCCTGCAGTACCTTCACCTCTGCTGCATTTTGGTACCGTCACTCGGTAGCACTCTCCCCCACATGAGTTTTCCCATTTATAGTTCCCCTTGGCCACTTTACACTCATGCTGATTTCACCCCCTAGGGATCGGAGTCCCAATAGTCTTATTCACTTCCGAGAATGAACCCCATACTTCTTCTCATCATATTGCTAGCCTTCCCAATGGACTCCCAGGTCATATCATCTTGGTTCTATTTTGGCTGCACCCTTGCATTATCATTATCCCCTCATCTCATCCACCATTAGTTTTCCCATCTGTAGATTGTCCTCCATTCATTTACCTCATACAGAAACCCATCCATGGGTCCCCCACCCTCCACTAGCTATTTTTCACAACTTGTGCCCTAACATGCCAAGCCATCTTTCACTGGGGCACCCGTTTCTGTATCTATACACTCAACCCAAATTATTATTTATTTATTTGGTAATTGTAAAAATCCTTTGTTTTCATCATTTAATTATCTTTTTGTCATCACCCTTAATGAACTTATTTTTTTTCCTGGAAAAGCAACCCATGTCGCCCTTGGTTGCGGCATCCACTCCCTTTTCATACCGGCATTGTTCACAAACCCCGAGTATCCCAATTCCATGTACCCACAATCTCTGAGTTGGGTCACTTTGTTATCCTTTGGCACAATTTAACCTAGTATCTAGTCGTCCCCCTGACACTAGATCCAATTTTACGGTTGTTTCCACTCATCCTTTACAAATTTCCCAACCAAGGGCAGTCTTGAGTCTCACTACATCTTGACTTCGTTCATGTTACCTGTCAGTACCTGATACCATCTTAGTGGATTTCACGAAGCCCTTTTCTTCTTGGAGTCACATCTCCCTTTCTGTCGACATCATTATTGCTCTCTGATTCCGTTGACCCACATAACATTTGACTTCAACAGACTCTCATGTTACGATGGGTATTACTATGTGACTATTGGAGTTGTTTCATACTAGTCGAAGACCTTTGAATTCGTTAGGCTATCAATGCCTACGAGTCATCGACAATTATTACAGAGTACATTCACAATTCAGAACTATCATATGCCATTATCAACCACCCCCGAGGGCTCTATAGTTATCTACATCAACATACATCTTCATTTACAGTCTCACATTTTGGTTACATGACATGAGCATGGGGAATGCCTGCCTTGTTTGTACACAAATTTTCTTTTTTTTTCCCTAGAGAAAGGTTTGGGTCCCATAGTTTTCCCTCTCCCTTCGGTGGATTGCTCTTGTAGTTCCTCTCAACACTTTTCATTACAATGGAACTCTCATTAAAAGGAACATTGATGTATTTCGACTATAATTTTTCTCCTAACCTCACACATCAGGGGGCATATGTTATCACTGAAATATCATTTGCAACATTGCACACAAATGGTTACAGAAACACAACAATGCCAACAACAAATAGTTCACCTGTAAATCTGAAATACATTCAAAAGGAAAAAACCTATACAATTGGGTCAAAAATTGACATGCACAAATTAACCAAAGGAAGCGTGCACATAATGCGCAGTGTGCATGGGCCAACAAATCCCTCAGTGTGCACAATGCACCAAGTGCGCGACTGTGTACGAGAAAAGACACACACTTCTATGAACGACGCATTTATGGATCTTGTCGGCCCCTCAACCACTTATGGACCAGCTCCCAACACGATTTGACCTTCATATCTGAGGGAAATCTGAATTGGAGGCTAGTCAAGGACTAGAGGGTGCCCTAAACGACCCATTGTTCACATCAAGAACCAATTAAAATTTTCCTTGAAGAAATTCTATAAATAAGAGCAATGGGTGCTCTAAGAAACCAAGATCTTCATAGTATCATTATTCTTCAAGAATTCTCCCTTGAGAATCCTATTTTATCTTTGGAGCCTTCAAGCATCATTGCAATAGGCCATTCCACTCACCTATTGAGGGAACAAGCATTGTTGTTCTTCACCATTTGCCATTGTTCTTGCATTGTATGAATAACTCTCCATTAGGGAACTCAAGATCCCTCCCAAGGAGGAAGAGGGGACTCATAAGTCCTCATTTTTCTCTACGGTGTTTTTCCTACTAATTTATTGATCAATTGGTAGCATTATGTTGGTCATTAGTTGATTTTTATGGTTCTAAGTTTCTCATGCTTTCTATATTTTATTTCTTAGTTGTTTTAGTTTTATTTCTTTGTTTATACATGTGTTTGGCTTGTTTAACCCACTCACAAACTTCTGTCTTGTCTAGCAGGCTCATCTAGACATGCAAGTGTTGTTGTTTTTCTCACCCAAGTGAAAAAACCAACACAACGATTAGTTCAACTAAACCTACTACCATGGTTGTGAACAATGCAAGTTTGATGTCCCAAGGGAGTCAAAATTTGTCATTTGCATTATCTAGTTCTGTAAGTATTACCATATGAGTAACATTGGTTATCCAACAACTAGGACCCTAGGAATTTGTGCTAGTTCAAAGTCATCAAAGAATGATGATGAATTAGCTTAATGAATCATCTCTAATGTTTCCTCTATTCCATAGCAGGGGTTATGATGATGTGGAGTAGCACTAGTTCATTTATGATGACATTTGGAATGCATCAAGAACCCTAGATGGTACCTAGTTGGTGGAATTCCAAACAATGATAAGAGGAAGGGAATTGCAATGGTACACAACATGTAAGTAGAATGATTTGACATTGCATGGTGTGACTATAATCTAGTTAAAGGTAAAAATTGTGAAGGAGTTTCAAAAGTCAAAGTTAGAATACAATAAAGCATTTTAGAGTTAAAGGAAATTAAGAAAAAAGTGGGGTTGACCATTTGGGAGTATGAATAATGGTTCCGGGGTTTGACAAGTTGATTGATTTGTAGTAATTATGAGGTGTAACACAAAGAATGGTTTATTCCTGGCTTGTTGCCTCACTTATGCACACAATTTCTACAACAATGCATGTTGATGTAGAGAGAAGAATTGGATTTTTCTATGTGACTATATTCTACAAGTGAATTGACATAAGCCTTACTCTAAGGATTAACTCTAGGACTAACACAATTCTAACACTAGTTGAAAACATTGAAGGAGCAGATTCAAGAGCTAGTGAAATCCAAATTAGGTGGTAGATATGTAGTATGGTGCACATTGTGTGAAACCAAAGGAAACCTATGGAATTATTGGCCCATGACTTAGAGATATGCCAATGTAGTAACTGAACTACTCTTGGGAAGTATACTAGGTAGATCAGATGCAATACTTTGTGAGATATGTAG
Source organism: Picea sitchensis (assembly GCA_010110895.2). NCBI lineage: Eukaryota > Viridiplantae > Streptophyta > Pinopsida > Pinales > Pinaceae > Picea > Picea sitchensis. Next base: position 17,654 of record SNQJ01S0061830.1, on the reverse strand, counting down.
GAACCTAGGGCATGACCTGTATCATTTATTTCCATTATATAAGTACAATAGTACTGCATTAGTAGTATTTTGTGACTTTTCCAGGGTAAACACTCATTGTACCGAGGAATTTCATACAATATTTGCACCTGCTAAGAGATTTTAAAAGAATATGTTCATAGTAGACTTAGGGGGAAGAAAAAAGTAGGGCCAAAATAAAAATCATTATAAAAATAAAAATCAGGATAATCAAGTGTCAATGAATTATGTGAACTATCCTCTACCACAATTTTATAGCTGTACCAGAGTGGGAAATATTGTACAAAAGTTTTTGTAGTCACGTTAATCTTGGTGCAACCACATGCTTCGAGTAATTGAGATATGATCTGGATTTTATGAGCAGAACGAAATGAATACAGATTATTATCAAAAGAGTCTTAACACATAATAACATATATACAATAAAACTGATTTATATTCAATAAGGAAATAAGCTAAAACTGTAAAATGTAGTGGAAAACAAGCTTGCTAGAATGGTGGCGGCTTATCTTTGAGAAGAGATGCAACGACTGCACTCATTCACAAGAAAATGATTACAATGAGGATCTGAAGGAATTTTTACAATAAACAAGAATGTCAAAAACCCTAGACATCCAAAAACCTAACCCTAGGAGATGAAGCGCCAAAAGTCATGTGGGCCCCGTTTGGGTAAGTTAGT
>SNQJ01S0061830.1:0-16947 GCA_010110895.2 Picea sitchensis | reverse complement strand
TTCTCAAAAGCTGCATTGGTCTTTGCAAAATTCTCTGACAAAGATTTATATCTTTCCTTTATCACCCTTTCTAGAATCTCTTACTGTGCTATTATCTCCTTCAGCTCCTTAATATTTTGTGATTTCTTTGATTTCTTATTTCTTGAGGTTTCACCTTCATCTTTGAAATTAAAAACTTCAAAATCCTTTGTGGGTTCCATGGAGTGCTCTGGACTTTTGATGGTTGGACTTTCATCTTCCTTTTCTGGTTCTGTGTCTGAATCTGTGTATGGCAGATTTAGATCATTTGTCCTTTTTACTATGGATTGCTCTGAGTTTGTTTCAAAATCTAGTTTCTTTTTAGATTTATTGGGCTTTATGCTGGAATTTTTGTCTTCTGGTGGCTTTGGGAGAGCTCTCCTTCTCCTTGAGCTACTCTAAGGATTTCACTGCTTCTTGTCTGCTTTATTCTTTTCATTTATAGGTTGAGTTTGGGTCTCAACACCTTCCCAGAAGAGAAAGTGTTGCCAAGTTCTTTCTCTCTGTCTCAGTTCTTCCAAGATGATCATTTTAATCATGACATAATGACAAAGGGAATTTTGATGTTGAATGGTTCGGCTTTGATCTTATTACACACCTTGATTAGGCTTCTATGAAGAAAGAAAGGCAAATATAGAAGGACCTTCCCTATGAAGTGATCTAGGAGTCTAAAATGATATAACATTAACTTGTCATACCTGTCCTCTGAGGTTAAGTATAACTGAATTCCTTTGAATAGATCTTGCCATTCATCTTCAAGGTAAGAAACAGGGATACTTTTCTTCCAGGTTATACTTCAGAATTTTGTCTTGAGGTATGATCTAAAATCCAAATTCTTGGTCACTGTTGTTTTAAACCAATTTTGGCTTGTTCTGGGTAAGCCAGTTGTTGAAGCGATGGAAGATTCATCAACTATCAGTTCCATAGAGCCCACTATAGCTTTGCTTCCATCATATGACTTTGCAAAAATCTCTTTTATCGCTTAGTGATAGCCTTCCTGCAACCTTTCCACATATGTCATATAACCTGTGTCTGAGAAATGCTTATGCACCTCTAGATAAGACTGCAAAAAAGATAAATTATCTAATTCTTTCCTCAGAAGTCATCCTCCTTGCTTCCTTGCCATCTAAAACTTAATCACCAGCTAATTTGTACACGTTTGAAACAATAAACTTCTTAATAAGGAAAGGGTTGGCGCTAGTGAAAATGACCCTATGTTATCAATGAAATATGGAACCCCATAATAGAATTTTTTGAATACTGTGAGTTTGAAATAGGAAATGGTGATTTGATTTGATGTCATCAGATAACTGGTACTTTATCCTCTGGTTGCAATGATGATTAAGAGTGTGTCATGTCTTCAAACCCTTCTCTGTCTGCCCCATGAAATTTGTGAGAACAATCTATCATGATGTCCTGCTAGAATGTGATGAAAAGGTGTCACCACTCATTTGTGTCCATTAACTCTCCATGATGATCATATGACATGTGTCCGGTGTATCCTTTTTGGGTTTCTGGAGTCGTTGGAGGAAAACCCGTGTTAACACTTTCACCGTCTCACTTGCTTCTAAGAGTACACTTTAGCCGTTGAAACCTAAGGCTTTCACCAGCGAACTTCAACTTCAAAACAGATGTTAGGTGTTGAAAAGATTTTTCTTGAATTTTTGAAAAGACCTTTTGATGATCGATTTATTTCTAGGATAACATCTTAAATCCTATACTTTGACACTTATAAATTCTAAAAATTTATATAGGACCCCAATTTATGACCATGCTATCACATACAAAAAGGAACAAATTGACTAATTCATTTTGGGAGATAACACACAACATTGATACACAGTCAAAACTTAAGAAAAACACAGACCTCATGCAACCCTGAGCCAAAAAATGGATTCATAATACAGAGATACCATCATGGATCTAAAGTAAAGGAGCCATACTTGGAAAAATCGCTTTGAGGGAAGAGTTGGACTGTGTTTTTCCTTTCAAATCCAGAAATCATGGAGCTTCCAAAACCACCAAAGCCGAAAAAACCAAATGCAGCTATGGCTAGGGTGACAAGGTCGAATTTTTTTTGAGTGACATGCAGTAAATGCACGTCACTTCCTCCCCCATCCATATTCAATTCAACATACAGGCCAACCCATACACCATAACATCAACATTAATTCAAACACAGATCCATTGCATAGTGCGCCACCCCGAATCATATCAAAACTTTAAGAACAACCATATGTATAACATTACCATATATGTTTCACATATAATAATCCTTTAGCCAAATCGCATAGTCTAGTAGCTAGGTCCATCACCTTCTTTTGTTTAATCACATATAACCTTAAGGCTTGTCCATAGTTTTTTCCTCTTTTTGTTTTAAGATCCCATATCATCCTTTAACATAAAATCATATATATATAATAATTAATCAATGTTTAATGCATAAACATAACACCTATAAAAATAATCCTTGTATCCATAATGTTGTGATAAGTTGAAAGTGACCATCAAAATCATTTAGCAATGACACACTCAATCAACCATCTTATGTCGCCATGACAAATAAAACCATGACTTGCATCATCAACTGTAGAAGACTGTGTAGGCATCATTATAACAACAACAAATAAAATATGAGTGCAACACATCCATCATAGCGCCACTAGTCTACAAGGGGGTCCCACCTACTAGTTAATTATTATTATTATAAATAAATAATAGAGCTTAGCAATCATTTGTGAGCAGTATTCATCGTTTCAATTTTAAGCGTCAACAAACTCGCAGCTCCACGAGAAAATCTGTTTCCAACAGATTAAGAACTTATATTTTCTAGTTTCGTAGACCAGGTGAACATTATATCAAGGAAATAGACATCAGAATGATTATGCAACAGGGGGAAGTGAGCGGTTTAAGGGAAAAAATTATTTAGTATTTTGGGAATAAATCATGGAAAGTATTAAGTATGAGGGGGTTTATCCCTGTATGCATAATCATTCGATTAATCATAGTGAAAGAATTCTTTACTTCAAGGAGAAAATTTGTATGGTGTGCTCTTTTGAATCATGGAGCGGAGGGAAGAAAAGGAAAGAAGAAATAGGGATAAACCCAACTATCTAATCTAACAAAAGTTGAAGCAGATAACAATTTCAATGATGTATTCAAAGGTGAACATCATGAAATCTATGTAACCTGATTGTTATTGATTAACAATACTTGCAGAATAATTTTGTTGTGGCAAAACTGATCTAACAATTTATTTCTGACAAGAAAAGAAGTCAATAAAATAAATAAACAACAGAAAGAAATAACAGCAAAGTAAAATCAAAGCAAATAAACAAAACTACAATACATAAAAAATTTCATACAACATTTAAAGTTTCAAGTTGGTTCCTCATAGTGTTTTAAGTGGGAGCCATGGGTACTATAGGAAAACAATCGCTCTTCCAAGTTCTTTAGAATATAGGAATTTGCGCCTAGGAAAAAAGCGATATTAAAAGGACCCATCCATAACTTTTGGAACTTTGAATGCCTTCCTCTATCACCATGAGTTGAATCCTGCAACAATACCTTCTCATTAACCTTAAATTTGACATTTTTGGCACTTTTATTGAAATATCTTTTAACAATTTGTTGTCTTCTCTTTATGTTATCCAAGGAAAATGTCCTTTGTTCCTCTAAATCCAAGATTTCATTCATTCTTTGAGATATATTGGAAGAATTTAATTCTTCAACATGTAGCATCAACCTTAGAGAAGAAAGTTCCAACTCGATAGGCATAATGGCTTCTTGACCATAAACAAGCTGGAAAGGAGTGCAACCAGTGATCACCTTGGTGGTAGTGTGATCTTACGAAAGGGAGTAAGTGAGGAGAGTGTGCCATTGACGAGGATTATCTTCAATGAGCCTCTTGATAATTCTAACCAGATTCTTTTTAGTAGACTCAAATTTCCCATTTCCTTGGGGATAATAAGCTGGTGGGGTAAAATGTTTAACCCCCAGTTTAGCTAGAAACTAAGTCATCTTAGCAGAAATAAAAGCAGGACCGTTGTCTATAAAAAATTCCAAAGGAAGACCAAATCTGTAAAAAATATTAGTCTCAAGGAAAGAAATCACCTACTCATTCTGCGAATTCTTAAGTGGGACAGCTTCATTCCATTTCATAAAATAGTCTGTGGTTGTCAAGATAAAAAAAATTGCCCTGCTGAAGATGGAGGATTAATAGGACCAATAAAGTCCAGACCCCATTTTGAAAAAGGAGAGTCAGGGAGGAAAGGTTGTAAAGGCATAGAAGAAAGACGTTATTTCCCAACGAACTTCTGGCACTTGTCACAAGATCTTGAAAAATTATAAGAATCGTAAAAAATTGAAGGCCAATAGTACCCTTTCCTGATAATTTTAAAAGCAATAGTTTTAGCAGAAAAGTGACCTCCTACATGGATAACAAAATCTGAATATCCATGAGTCTCTTGTAACAATCTTCGTGCTTCCTCATTATTCACACAACAAAGTAACATACCATTGACAGATCTCCTAAACAAGAAGTCTCATAAAATGACATATCTGGAAGATTCAAGATAGATCCTTCTCCTTTTATGAGTATCTAAGTTATCTCGACATATTTTATTTTTCAAGTAATACACCAGATCCTTGTACCAGGGATGTTCAGGTACATGAAGGATTTGACTATCAATATAAAATAGTGTTGATAGAGAGCTATCTTGTTCATCAATTTCTTCACTTGCTTCTACATGCTGAGCTAAGTGAAGGGCTAAGTCACATCCCTTAATGATTTTAGAATTCATGATAGTTAAATCATGCTCTTGGATCTTGGAAATCCAATGTGAAAGCTTCCATGAAAGATAAGTCTGTGAGAGAAAAAACTTGACCACAGGTAAAGGGACTTTTACCAATGTGTGCTTACCTAAGATAAAGTGGTGAAATTTTTCAACAACTTTAACAAGAGCGAAAACATGCTTTTCAATATAAGAATATTTAAATTCATCATCTAAAAAGATTTGAATCATGTAAGCTACTGGTTTCTCATTAACTTGGTCATCACATTGCATGAGGATAGTAGAAACCGCTTCCTCTATGGCATTAGTATATATAATAAATTCTTTCTCAAAATCCAACTTTGCCAAAACCGGTGCGGAACTAATTTCCTTCTTGATCCTTATGAAATCATTTTCGACGTCATCAATCCAGTAAAAGGAGTGATATTTCTTAAGAATATTGTGAATTGGTTTGACCATTACAGCAAAATCGGGAACAAACCTAGGGACAAAGTTGATAATACCCATAAAGGCCTGAACCTCCTTTTTGGAAGTAGGAGCAAGAAGATTTAGGATAGCAGCAATCCTTTCAGGATCTATGCTTATTCCTGAATCAGAGACAATGTGTCCAAGGAGATTTCCCTTGGTAACCTTGAAGATAGACTTAGACGGATCTAAAGAAATGCCAAATTTACTGCATCGCATAAGAACCTTTCTAAGATGACCAAAATGATATGATTGGTTTTTTGAATATAAAGTTAGGTCATCAAGATAAATATGAATAATTTTGTCAATCAAATTGTCCAAATGTATTTTCATAGATCTTTGGAAAGTGGCACCTGCATTAGATAAACCAAAAGGCATAAGTTCATAAGCGAAAGTGCCCCAACGTGTAATAAAAATGGTTTTATATTTATCTGTCATTTTTACCTTGATCTGATTGTAACCAGAAAAACCAACAAGTAAGGACTTCATCTGTGACCCCGCAGCTTCCATTTGCAAAATCATTCCATATTAGGGAGAGGAAAAAGGTTTTTTATGCTAGCTCTATTCAATGCACAAAATTCAACGCATAATATGATCGACTAGTTTTTTGAATGTGAGACCAAATTGCGGAAACCCCACTCATAATGCTTACTTGAGGGAGAAAATAATCCCATCTTTCAAGACTTTTTCCAACTCCTTACGAATGGTTGCCTCCGATTACCGAGGTTAATGGGTGCTTTGTTTTTACCTAACCATTTTTATGCCTTCCTTGATAGTAATGGGATGTTGTATAAGAGAAAGATAAAAACAATGAAGATCCTCATAATACCAAAAAAAAACATCTTTAAATTCACATAGCTTCGGTGAACTTCATTTTTCTTGATTAGAACATTAGGCACCTATCTTAACATTCTTTGGATAGTCGGGTGTCCCACAATGTTCACGGAAATGGTTTCACCCACTTTCCTTTTGACTCCTCTTATTTATGTTTCTCTTTGTTTCCTACAACACGCCGATGAAATAAGAACTTTCTAGGGGTCAGCCCTTGAGAGGTTGTTATCTTCCATTGATATAATCTCCTTAGGATTATAAGGCTCATTTTGAATGAAAACACAGATTCTCTCATCATTAGGGAAGACCTACCATGACTCTAAATTATGCGAGGATATGGCAATGATATAAATATTAAAAGAAAAGGTGCAATCCAGGTCTTTTTGTGGAAGAATTTATGCAATTAGAAAGAGGGCGCAAAAAATAGCTAACACAGTGGCAGCTGGGATTCAATTACAATAACATAAGTGATGTTGAAAGATAGCAAATTCGATATAAGCCTTAAAAGCAGTTTAGATTGTAGTGTTTCATTAACTTTTACTAGGAGAATATATCTTATGTACAAGGTTCCACAACAAGTTCGAGTCCCCAAAAAGCAGCAAAGATGAATACAACCTAGACATAGAATTTTCAGTAGCTAGCGATAACACAAATTGGTGGCATTGTTTGTAGAAGAAAACTCTAACCTGTAGGAAAAGATGTGAATTTTACCCACATGAGAGTACAAGATAATTCCAGCTCCATTTCCATCATTGGAGAATGAACCATCCAAAGTGAATATGACACATCCCATCCTCTAGGTCAATTTGTTCCAAGGTAATTTTGTCCTCATCTGCAAAGGTGGAATACACTCCTAGGTCATCCTCGATATATAGTTTACATTAGGATGTGGGATACTTTCTATATAAGGTGAAATTATTCCCTCCTTTAATACTATTATGTTCTTCCCATTCCAAAGAGAAGATAAGTGTGTCCCATCAAATTGAGGAGGGTATCCACCTATGAGGCTTTCCAGGGCCTCTTCCTAAGATGATGATTGAATATTACTCTCATTGTGTCAATTACCTAAATAATGGGGTTTTCCTTATTTTGGATGTGTGTGCACAAAACTAAGGTCACATCCTTGATTTCACTTATGGTCGATTATTGTAAACTATTATAAGAAAGCATGCTTACGTCATTTCACATTTGTACAAGACAATCCTATATCTTCCATAATAATTTTGACATTACGCTTGGGCGGAACCCCGTAGGTAATTGGGAACAAATATCAATATAGCATAGAAAAACCCTCGGAAAAGTACTCAGTACTTGAAAAGAGATAATTTCATATAATAAAGCCTCTTTGAAACCTCCTTTACCCACTTAAATGTTCAAATTACAGATGATTCAAAATAGAAATGTCTCCTTGGTATATATAGGGAACTAGGAGTTATAATTACAACTAATGGCTAAAGCCGACATAAATAAAATAACATAACTAATAATATGCCCCAATTGGGGGTGTAGGCCAATAATGGGGCTTAAGATGGCCACTCCTTGGGACAAGTATTGTCCATAACACTTGGTAACTTTCACGGATGTACGTATAAAGACTCATCTTCAGTGGAATCTTAGGTAGATGGTTCCTCCATTTAATGAGATGCTGAAATGGATATATTCCTCAATTTGTGAATTCTTGTGTCAATGGTGGATTTAGGCTCCAATATGGATTTTCCTTCCTCATCAAGTTGGAAATATAGTTTGGTAGGATCTTGTGCTATAACCTTCTTTAATGGAAACGTGGAAGGTGGGTGTACTCATGAAGGTCTGAAGTAGCTCCAATGAATTGCTTGTCACCCATAATCTCCAATCTTTCAAAACCTATAAGGGCCATAGTACTTTGGTGATGATTTATTATCCTTCTTGAGGCAGGGGACATCGGTTTGTATGGTTTGTAGTCTTAAAAACACCCAATCCCTACTTCCAAAGGCTTCTAACTTTCCTTCACGATGTTGATTTTGTACATTCGTTTTCATCGCGATTTTGTGCCATTGAATGGGGTTGTCCTTTAAGATTTGGAGAACTTGTTGTTGATTCTCGATGTGATCTTCCATTTGCTTGAACCTTAGATTTTTACTTATAGAGAGAGTGATGGAGGAGGGTGGTATCAATAAAGTACCATAAGTAGTTGTCATTTTTTTTCTGGTATGAGAGAAGGAAGTGTTATGCCACCATTGTGCCAAGGGCAACCATTTGAACAATTATGTTTATCGAGGAGACAAGCTTGAGGAAGGTAGCCTTTCCGGACATTTTGATCACTATCTTTGTTTTTTCCATCAGATTTAGGATGATAGGTTGAGCTATGAACCAATTGAGTATGCAAACAAGAAAATAATTTTGTCCAAAATGTCTAGTGAAGATGGGATCTCTCTCATCCTTTCAAATCCATTATAGTTGCTACCGCATTCATGTAGCTTTTGAGCTGTCTCATGAATGTAGTGTAACTATGCTAGCTTTGAAGGGATCCCGGAGAGTGCACAAAAAGTGTGCATACTTGATCGATCTATCAACAATTACCATGATTACACTCTTTCCTTATTGACTTTGGTAACCACAGTGAAATCATGAAACCTCCTCCAACCGAGCTTAGGATGGATAATGGTTGTAAATACAGGGTCTTAATTGTTTCTACTTTATTTTGTTGGCAAACCAAAACATTCTACAAACCTTTGAACATCAGTTTAAGGCCATCCAAAAAATCATCTTGACTCATAATGGTAGGTTTTCAAAAATCTGAGTGCCCTCCTATAGGTGTACAATTCAACATTTTGTTGAATTGGGATTTGCTAAATAAATATAAGCGATCTTTGTACCATATTGAATCATTTTTCCATGTAAATGTATCGATGCACTAGAATCCTGGCACAACTGAATGAGAGTCCACAATTTTTAGTCATTCTTCCATTCATCCCTTACTTCTATTATCCAATCGAGGTTGGATGATGAATATATACTTATAGAGAAAGGTATCAACATCTTCAACTCACGAGAGTGCATCGCCACAACATTTTCTTCCCTTTTGTATAGAAGGATTTCAAAATCATAACCCAATATCTTAGATACCCATTTTTGTTGTTCTTAGAGATGGATCTTTGTTCAAAGTATTTAAGGTCATGATCTATTTTGACCTTGAGATGCCACCTACCTATTAGGTAGGACATCATTTCTTCAATGCTGTAGTATTGCCATCATTTCCTTCTCATAAATGGGTTTATTAATAGTCCTTTCCCTTAGTGAATTGGTTGACTTTCAAAAGCTAGGGGGCTGCCTTCTTGCATTAGGACAAAGCACCAATTCCATTTCCTAGGGCATCACATTTCACAATAAAGGTTTTGTGAAGTTTGGAGTGGTCAAGGCAGGAGCTACACATCACACCTCTTTAAGTTGTTCAAAGCTTTGGTTGCCTCTGGAGCCCATGAAAGTCATCAGCGGATTAGTGTTGTTAAGGGTGCTGCTATTCTTATATAGTTCCTAACAAACTTGTGGTAGTAATTTTTCAAACCCAAAAATCCTCTAAAGATTCTTTAATGTTTTGGGAATCATTGATCCATCGCTGGCCTTAATCTTTTAGGGTCTACCTTGACACCTTAGGTGAGATGAAATATGACCAAATACTCTACCTCCTTTACTCCAAAGAAACATTTGGATGGTTCTTGTATAATAGTTGTTTCTCCTTTAGTAGTTAGCACCTTGTCAACATGTCATGTATGATCCTCCCAAGACTTGTTATAAGATTAGTATATCATCAAAATACAACACAAATTTTTCAAAGGAAGGGATTGAAAGTAGATTCATCAACCCTTGGAATGTGGAAGGTTGCATTTGTGAGCCAGGCATGACCAAAAGGTCATAATGGCCTTCATGAGTTGAATGTTGTTTTGGGATATATTCTTCCTTCATTACGATCTGATGATGTTTACCACAGAGCGGAGATCAATTTTGTGAAATAGATTGCTTGCGTTCATCTAACAATTCATCAATGATGGGAATGGGGAAACTTATCTTTAATAGTGACCTTGTTGAGCTCTCTATAATTTGGACACATATGCCATGAGTTATCTTTCTTGAATACCATTACCCTTTGTGTGTAGAGTAAGAACTGGCTGGTCAATAATTGACCTCTAACATTTCTTCAACCATGCTCTCAATTTCACTCTTCCAGTGGGGTGTCGCGTATTTTGTTGGGAGGAACACTCTAGGAATTAGATTGAATTTCATGATCATGATTTAAATTGGGTGGAAGATAGCAGGAATATCTTCAAATGCTTTGGAATTCTTATCAATGAAGTCCTTTGGAGATCTTGAGGGAATAGATGGCTTAGATGTTTGAACTCTAGTGAGCATAGTTGTGCAATAATGCCTTGATGCCTTTTTTCAATAATTTTTGTCAATGCCGTTGGGACATCACCTTATCGGGTTTCCACGTGATACCTCTTAACTCAATTTCTTTCTTCAATGAAAATTCGTTGAAAAGTTCTTGAAAATTAAAACCATTTGTTCCTAATGATTGTAACCATTGGATTCCCTAATTACAACATCGCACCACCCATGGGTATAGCAATCATTGGACTATTCATTACATATTCTCCATAGTAAGATTGATCTTATTGCATTTTCACGAGCAATTGATAGTTCCTCCATATGCACAGTATTGCTTGAGCTGTAATAGGATATACAAGCAATTGAGATCTTTGTGGAAGAATTTATATAGTGAATGAAATTATGGGTATTGCCAAAATCAATTAGGATTGTTACCTTTCTTTTTTGATGTATCCTTCTATCTTGAGGGTTTAAGGAGTGAAAATTCTAGACAATGTGCATTACACGATTTTGTGGGAGTCAACTCTTCAAAGGAAATTGGCATACATTTTCATCTTGAGATGGTTCTTGTTCTTCTTCTTCCTCTTCACAATCTATGTAGAATAATTTTTCTTCTCACCACACTTATGTGTCCCTTATTGTACTTGTTGTCTGAATTAAAGCATAAACCTTTTTCTTTTCTTTCCTCCAATTGTTGGGAGTTATTGTCAGCCTTGTAGGTTGAGGTGTTTTGAAGAACATTGTTCTCTCATAGATGTTAGGATTGGTCCCTTCCCCTAGTAGCCATAGCCATATTTTTACTTTCAACATTATTACCACAGTAGCATTCTCCAATGATTTGGGTTTTTCCAAAGTGAACCTTATGTTGAATTTATCCTTTAAAGTTCTATGAATACATCAATCAATAATTTCTCATACGGAATATGTCGGTTACCTTTATATTCAATCTTTGGAAGTTCTCAATGTGCTCATTGGCCGAACCCTTTGCTTGAGATTTATCAATTGGCTAAACAAGGTATTACTCCTTATTATCCTCATAGTGTGCTATCATTTCTTACATTGAAAATTGTCCAAGTGTGAGTGATTTCGAGAACAAAGCCATCGATACCATAGGATTGATTAGGTTCTAAATATAAAAAAGGAGAATCAATTCATTACCTTTTTGTGTATGTGGAACATTATGGAGATCAAAAGAATTTCTACATACAAAGTATCAATAATGATTGGGTCCTTGCCATCAAACTTCCCTCATATCAATCTTAGGAATGTGGTTGGTCTTCAAACCAAAGTTGGAGTTTCTCCATTCTTGATTCACCTTCCTTGTGTCCTCATCTCATGAATTTAATGGGATGCATTTTTTCACTTTCAAGTGTCTTCTCATTCTGAGGGCACTAATACTTCCATGATTTCCCCTTTTAAACCCTCCATCATCTCTGTAGTTAATCTTTTGTTACTATCTTATTTTGTAAATCATTTATGTCCCTAAGCATTTCTTCACCTTCATCAGAGTCCCAGAGTGGGGTTTTTGGAAAACATTTTGGTGTATAATTTCCCTTTTCAGGTGGCATGTTGGCCAAGTATCACTTTTGAACATGATTTTGAGGTGGTTCTACTAAAAAATATTTCTTCTATTGTATCTCCCATTTTGGCCTTAAGGTATGAAAAATTATTTATGTATTCTCTATGTTATTCTCTACAATAATTCCACAGTGCACGATCAAAATTGGATGTGCCAGAGTGGGATTTCGCGTAGCACTCCACAACTGATTTTGTCCTTTCTGGGAGATCTCACTTGTTTAGCATGCCTCACACACAAAATAATTGATATAAAATTCTGAAACTCACACGAGAAATACAGTTATCCGCGATCCAATGAAACTAGTCCCTCAATTTGGATACACTAGGAAGAAGTTATGATTATTTTACCTAGAACACCTTCTTGAGACTAGTCAATGGGATAGTCCCGGATATCTTACACATGGTGTATCTAAAATTTAAGATGACCCAAAAAGCTGAATTTTTACCATAGATACCTGGGCATTCTATATAAATAGCCTCATGCTCTAAAACATTACAGAAAATATTTCTGATTGAAAGTCTGCAATATTATTTCGGTTAGGGATGATTCCGAGAACCTATATTTTCTGGTTGTATCTCTCGAAGAAATTAAGACACTTGAGGAGTTTGAACCCAACATACTGATCCATCTACTAAATATCCTCCATTTTCCCTTACAGAAAGCGTTGTAGAAAAAAAAAGTTATATGAAAATTCAAGGTGTCTCATTATGTAGTAAACCCCAAGACCAGGCTCGATACCTGTAATATTTAGGAACCAAATATCAATATAATACAGAAAAACCTGAGAAAAGTACTCAATGCCTTAGAAAAGAGATAATTTGGATAATAATCCTCTTTGAGGCAACCTCCTTTACCCACTTAAATGTTCAAGATGCAGATGATTCAAAATGAAAATGTCTCCTTGGTACATATATAGGAATAGGAGGTATAATTACAATATGTGGCCTAAAGAGTTGACATAAATAAAAGTAGCATAACTAATATAATATGCCCAAATTAGGGAATGAGTGTGGGGCTTAACAGCCATCAAACAAACAACAATGGTCTATTTTGTCCATAATATTTACAGTAAAAATACTAAAAAAATGGAGGATTTTCAAATGAGTGTCTAAAGAGTTGTACCTACTTTATTTACAATTGAAGCCTCTTCATCTACCTCTTCATAGTGAGAGATTGGCTATGATGGAAGCATTTCCTTCCATGAAATGTTTTAGATGACTCTATTGTTCTCAAGGTGTGAAAACCATGTGGAGGGTAACACTGACTTTAATATTAGCCAATTGATTAGAGAATGTTGTATTTGGAAGGAAGGGGATGTATTTCCTTGTTGTCGAGTTTTATATAAACATGTACAATGTGACTGGTAAGAAGAGATGAGCTTGGGCTAGAAGAAGTACGAGAGGAATCATATTTTCATTTTGAGGCATATGATTTATTCCTAGTGTTTATGATCATGACATCCTCTGGTTCAAATAAAATATGGGACTAAAAATAGTAGTTTGGGACTACCAGAAATATTTTATCTGGCCTCTTGTTTATCTTACAAGTACTTTCCTCATGGTTTTCCATGCAAAATTTACCAAGCTATGAGGCATGATGGATTTAGGTTGAAAGTTGTTATCATTAGGATTCCTAAAGGGGTGAAGAAGAATATGAGGCCCAAGGGGTAAGTGAAAGGACATTTCCCTTTAGCTCATACATTATCATTGATTATTCATGTCTTGTACAAGTTGTGAGAGGGAGGACATGTATGTTTGTTCTTGAGTCTCTCCTTAAGGAGACTTGTTTTCAAGTTGTTCTTCATACTCTAGGAAAGTATTCAGAATTTGGAAGAAATATTTTGATATCTTTTTTCTTCAATCCTATGGCGATAAGGGGAAGATAGAGTATTATAGTAATGCATAAAAGTGGTAGTTCTAAGGAAGAGAATAAGTTAGGAAATTTAGTTCATATAACTTGGGTGAAAGCATTAAGTTGAAAGGCTTTGATGGATAGTCTTTATAAGCAATGTTATTGGCACTCTCGTAACTTCTTGGTTGGGCTATTATACTTCCCATAATTACATTTGAACCAATAAACTAACTCCTCCCAAATGGAAATAATATTTGGAGGAAGATCAAAGAAATCATTTGTTGCTTTCCCTTAAAGGGAATTAACAAATAAAGCGCCTAAAGTGTCATTGGCATTGGCTCCCTATGGTGTAGCGGGCATTAGAAATACACCAAGTGTTCATTCCCTTAGTGATTTTGTGCATTTCACGAAAACTTACGGGAAGACACTCTTTAGTTTTTGGAAGTGGGCCAGTGGTGGGTTGCTAGGTTGGGAGGAAGTATGCCGGGAAGTAGTAGTAGAATGTGCTAGTAGAAAGAGACCATAATTCTTTATGACCTTGGTGGAGTTGGTAGTAGATTGGACAAGAACTTGATGAATATATAAACTACCTGCAATCACTAATGAGGCTAGAGGTTGAGATGAAGAAGCACCTCCAGTGCCACGAGAACCACCACTAGATTCCATCATGTGAACGATAGGTAAGGGAGAGAAAAAACAAACTGGATTCAAATCCAAACAAAAGTTCTCCTTAGAGTATCTTGTTGGGTTGAAAAAAAATGTTTCTTCTTCTTATTTGATAGGGTTGATCATGTGATAAAAGATCTTCTTCTCTAGAGGTCACAAGTTTAGGACATGAAAATATAAGATCAAAACTTTTAGAGGAAAAAGAAAGAGTTATCATTGATTCCCTAGGTTGTCTTTGGTAGAGCCTAAGCGTTCTCGGTTTACTGTGTCTTGTTCAATCACTTCCACAATGGTTCAAGCTCAACCCAAGTATTAGAGTTTTCTAAGATGGTATTGAATAAGGTTAAAGAAATGTTGGTTTGATATTTAAGACCGGGCTCAATATTAGACTGCCTTTGTAGCGGTATTGTCATGAAGAAAGAAAACAATCAAAGAATCAAAAGCCGAAATATAAATATATATTCAATGATAATCAAACAATCAATCAATATGAGGAGAGATATGGAAGATTTCCCTAGTATGGTCATGAAATAAATGTTGAGGAAAAGATGTGATTTATCTTACTCAAGCATTTTTTAATGGTAATCTTCAGCTAAAATTTAGAATGGTGGGAATATCACCCTATGTTTTATAGCCTCAAGCGATGTTCCCCAATCCCACAATGTATTAATTACAGGGGCTTAGGGTGATTTTTTAAATGAAAAGATTATTTGCAAAATATGAAATTTTTATATTTTCCACTTTGAGAGAAATTTTTTACTTTGTCACTTGTCCCCTTTGAACTTCAATTTTACCTTAGGTTGATCCAAGAGATTCTTGAGGCTTAATTTCACCATAATAACATGAGGTGTCGTCCCTCATGTGTATATGGGAGGACACTGATTTTCTTGAGTCATTTGAAGGAGATGAGGGGAAGCGAAGGCTTTACACCTTTGTCTTCTTTGTATGGGAACCCTCGAGTTTAAGTCATTTTCTAGCATGAGAGGATTGAATGGGTGAATGTATAGGGGTAATTTGAGCATTGTTAAGATTTACAGGTGGAAGAGAAGGAGGCAATGTCAATTTGGGCCATCCGATAATTTAAGGAGGCTGTCGGATGAACAATCTCTTTTTCATGTCATTCTCAGTATGGTTGCACATGGATACATGAGGCACAGAATACCCGAGGATATTTTGAAGAAGGAGGAGGCTAGAAGGGGAGGCCTCTCTAGTCTAGGTTGAACTATCCCTTGCCCAATCAATTGAAAGAACCGACTTGAAAAATTTAGTTCCAACTCGAGGAGTCATTAAAATGAATTAAAAATATGGGCCTTCTAGGCCCTCTGTTCCAGTGATTCCACCTATTCCCTTATTTATTTTCTATGAAGCTTCCTCTGTTGAAAGAAACTCATCATGTATGCAGCAATTCATTAACAAATGGCCCCTAATAGACCATACATGACATTCTCTTTACATGAAACAAAAGTTTGGCTCAGAAATTGATATGAGACCCATGCAATTCAATCCATAATAAATTATTTAATAATTTAAAAGGAGTTGAAATAGGGTTCATGGGATATCTGGAGGAATTGTAATGAGAGAAAGTGATAGCATGACAAGGAGTAAGGACACGAGTATTACTCAACAATTCATTAAATAACTAACTAGAACCCAGCTTGAAAAATTTGGTTCAACTCCTGAGGGTCAGCATCAAAATGAATTAAAAATATGGGCCTTCTAGGCCCTCTGTTCCAGTTACCTATTCCCTTATTGTTTCTACCATGACTTCCTCTGTTGAAGAAACTCATCCTGTATGCAGCAATTCATTAACAACTGGCCCCTAATAGACCATACATGACATTCTCTTTACATGAAACAAAGTTTGGCTCAGAAATTTACATCAGACCCATGCAATTCAATCCATAATAAATTATTTAATAATTCCCAAGAGAGCAGGGGGTGAAATAGGGTTCATGGGATATCTGGAGGGATTGTAATGAGCAAAAAAGTGATAGCATGACAAGGAGTAAGGACACGAGTATTACTCAACAATTCATTAAATAACTAACTATGCAATCAATACCAAAATATAACAGTTGCCACCTATTTATCTGTCATATCTTCACCACTGCCATAGAGAGTGTTTAATTTATTTTGTAGAACAGGGCCTGTAAAAATTAAATTGGGATCGTAAGGGGGGTATAATGAGAAAAAAAGTGATAGTATGAGAGGGAATAATACAGATATTGTTCATAAAAAATAAATTAAATCAATTAACAACCCTAACTTTGTTCAGACCCACAATCCAATAAGCATCCACTTTAAAATCAAAATCATTTAATTTTCCCTTATTTACACACAAAATGCTTGTTGACTTCAATAAAAAGACAATTCAATTTCCTA
>SNQJ01S0061829.1:8471-50159 GCA_010110895.2 Picea sitchensis | reverse complement strand
TCTTCATCCCAATTCCAAACAAATCCATTATAAAAAAAATTATATAATATAATATACTATATTGTAAGCTAAGAATATTAATTTTAAAATATATGAAATTCAATAAAATATCTTCAATTTACACTTTACCCCATCTTAATATGTATATTTGATTAATAGGTATAAAGAAAAATTACATAGATACATACCCTTAAAGCTACCCCACATCCTACATGATTTTCCTCCAAAACACTATGAGTACCTGCCTATGTTTGATGGGGAACCTAATCCCATCTCAACTGAAAAACACATCCAAGGGTTTGAGCATTTTATAGATTTGTTTGAGATTGACCATGATGATGCTTGTATGAGGGCCTTCTCTCAATCCTTGAAATGAGACACCAAAGGTTGGTTTAAACGTTTGCAGCCAGAGACAATTAGCTCATGGGAGGAGTTGAAAGATGTCTTTTTAAAGTTTTGGGGCAGGAAGAAATCTTTCGATCTACAACTTATAGAGTTTTATGCCTTAAAAAAGAAGAGCAATGAAACTATTTATTTATTCAGTAGGAGGTTTTCTAGCATCTATTACAATTTTTCCAAATGAATTCAACCCAATGAAGTTGTCACCATGCTCCATTATGCAACTACTCTTCATCTAGACTTGTCTTTCCTCCTGATGGAAAGAAGACCTAAGTCCTTACAACAAATGTTTGATGATGCTCAGGATATTCAGCACAACATCCAAGCATGTAAACAAATCCAAAATGGGGAGTTGGATGTTAAATAAAATAAAAGAGAATATGAATAGAAAATGGTTGATTGGAACATTGAACATATAGTTGACCATATCATAGGCCCTCTTGAATTTCCCAATACCAAGGATGTTGCAAAAAATTATGTCCCACTTGTTGAAAGAGGATGAGTGTACAAATCAAGGGGCTTATTATTTCATGTATTCATTTATAGATAATCAAGAGGATGAGTGTACAAATCAGTTTGTCGATGAACAGGTTGATGTTCCAAGTTTGTTCTTGTTAGATGACCTTGCATATGTCAGTGATTTGCCTGTATATGACAAGTGTGAAGACAATCGTGATTTTAAAGACTTTATTTTTCAGCAGTATAGTGAGGAGCAAAGTATTAGATCAGTTGAAGAGAATTCTCTACAATTGTGCTTTACTACATTCAAATTGTTGAAAGAGAATTCTCAGATTATTTTTGAGGCAAACGAATTTGTGTTGATTCAAAGTCACTCCAAACCAACAAAACGGGTTGACAAGATATTGGAGTACTCTTCTCAGACACTTGATGACGCTATTCTTTGTTTTAAGGAACACCTTGTAAATTCAAAAATACACTTGTTGGACGAAGACAAAGAGGAAGGTGAAAATGTTCAAAAACCCATAGAGATGGGAAAATGTACCTATGATGATACTGGAAAAAATGAAGAAGGTTGTGAGTCAGGTCACAAAACCTTGCCACTGTGTTTTTTCTCATTCGAACTATTGAAACGAAATAGCATTTCAAATCAAAAAATATCCAAGCATGAAGTCGAAGGCGAAGAAAGCAACAGGCTTACAAATAAAAACTCTCTCCCCTTATGTTTTTCTTCCTTTGAATGGTTAAGAGAAAATCATGAAATTTCAGAAAAAAAAAAATAAGGAATTCTGACTATATTCACAGTAGCATTGTTTTACGTGAAAAAGGTTGTCATCATTAAAGAACACCAACTACACTCCCATGCATTGCACGATCATTACTTGGAAGGGTATTTTGATTCAGAATTCCAATCTATGCTTAGTCATCAGATTAAAGAAGAAGTTGATCAAGAAATTTTTATCAAAGGTCTTTTCCTTTCTCCTAGAACTAATGCAGATGTTCAACAATATTACCAGCAAGACAAGGTATTTCAAGGTTGCTTTTCTTCCCCTGAGAATGACGTACTGGTCCAATTTCTAAACAGCATAGCCACAGGCAAAGATTTTGAAAATACATCCATGAGGACTCTAGACTGTGAATTAATTCATGATGTCAGCTTTTCACATTTGCAAGAATATTATGAACAAGAACTTATTTCTATTAATTCATTTGAAAGTCAAAATGGCAGCCCTTGAACAAATTTCCAGAAGTTTAATGAAACCGAATCAAAATTGTTTGATGAACAAAAGGATAGCCTTGATGCACATAATATGGTTGTCATATTTGAAGAATGTATGAATGTTTTTCTTGAGATGCATGGAGAAGTAGACAAACCCATTGTTGCCATTTCATTTGAAAATGTTCTCAAAACAGAAGAAATAAAGCAAGAACAACAAACACTTACGAAAGAGTCTTGCATTTTTGTTTTTGCTCACCAAGAAGAAATGATTTTTCATGGTTTTCAAGATCCGGTGGCCATCCTATTATAGTCATGAGTAAAGGAGGAGTTTTTTTCATTCATAAACTGAGATTTTGAATTCAAATTTTGTTTTCAGCTACCATCTTCTACATTTGTCTGCCTTCTTAAGAAAGATGTGAGCGGAGAAAAATCAGGAAGCCAATTGCTTGATTGGTTGCATTGGCACTTTAGCATCACTTGATTGAGTGTTCATTTCATCATTTTAGGGTAGGTAGGAATGTACGGATAAGCTTTCCATACAAGAATTCTTCAATTTACATTTCCAGTATTGTGTACAGTCATTTTCAGCAGTATATTCATTGTTTAGTATCCAGTTGAGAACGGCATGCAGAGTTTGGACTTCAGCAGACACTAGTGATATGGTAGGAGTAGGGTACATGCACATGTTTTTGGATCAACCCAATGGATCAGGCACCAGGTCTACAAGTTCTTTGTTACCTCACATGGAGGATAGCATCTCCAGTTGGAGCCTATGTTATCACCATAACAATTTTCAGACAAGATCTGAGTCTCGAGAATCTAGCAAGAGCTACATCATCACGAAAGCCTAATAGTTTGAATAATTGATGATTTAGAGGACCAGGACATATCTGGCGGCGTATGGACAAATATAGCGGAGGCGCAAAAGGCATAACTCGACAGATCGTCGATTGTAAATCGACCCAGATCAATGGTTGGTGTCCATATCGAGCGGTGAACTTGCATGGGACTTAATCATATAAGGGTGGACCAGGGAAAACCATTACGGTTTTTAAAATGGACGTGTGGCACCTTCAGAGATACATCGGGGCGAAAGGAAGTTTGCTTGAAACCACTTTCGTCAAAGCCCCTATGTCACATGTTTCAATATGTCAAATCAACCACTCGTGGGACAGGCGATGGCTGGTTAGAATCACCCTGTTTCACTCGTTCAGTACTTCACAACCATATGATGTTGATTGAACGTCGCCATGCAACAAACTCGAATGTTAATCATTTGAAATGGATTAGCCAAGCGTGGTAAACCAACGTACCTATAAGTGAATCTGTCATTGATTCATGATTGGAACTCTATAACTATTGATTTCCATAGATATATCAAGTGACATGAGAGAGCCCTCTCTAAGTTAAGTAGGCTAGTGCCTCAGCTCTAAAGTCGGTTGAAACAGTTACCTCTGTCGTTTGTCTATTCAGCCGGACAGAATTTACAGAGTGCTAACAACAGGGATGAACACTTGGATCATGTTGTCATTGATGCCAATGGTTTGATTGATTGATGTCAAGTGATTGATTGATGTCAAAGGATTGATAATGGTTTGATTGATTGATGTCAAGATTGATTGATTGATGTCAAAGGATTGATTGATTGATGATTGATGTACCAACATGTATTGTCTTGGATGAGAATGCATAGATGAAGATGGATCAATGAGTTGTCATTGATACGAGATGAAGATGGATCATGTGGTTCCATTGGTATATGATGCATTGTTGGAAAAATGTATAGATGACTCCATTATTGTCTTATCATGATTGATAAGGTAAAATAAAATGGATGAACTCTAAAGTGGTCCCCTTATGGTGAAAGCTCCCTACGCGAAGACGCTTTATGGATTGAGTTATCCTAGAAGAATGGTTGAGGACCCATGCCTTGTATGGAGGAAATAACGAGATGAAGATCAAGGAAATTGTTGGTGAAAACTATCCCAGATGGATAGTGCTTGTCATTCCATTTGGTGGTATGTGGAACGCCACATAATTCCCCACTGCTAGAGAGTTGCGGCCATGAGAAGTTGGAGACCACAGTTTGGGTAATGGAATCCAAGTTTTCTGAAACATGAGCAATGGTATGATATGATATATTTTCAGATAATACCTATTCCATATGGATAGTACATGCCATGAAATTTCTGGTGGTATGTGTGGTTAATGTCACATAACTCCCGCTTGAGAGTTATTGTTTTATGAAGTTGGAGGACCCTCGATGTCATCTAGAAGCCCCAAAGGTCAAAGAATCAAAGGGTTTAAGAGATTTTTGTATGCAAATAATAAAGTGAAGTGATGAGTGTATTGGCAATTCAAAGAATCTAAAATAAACTATTTCACACACTTTTAATGGAGAAATTAGAAGTGGACCCAACCCTAAAATAAGGAAAGTGGGGCCAAGTGACCTAGAATATGTTTTAAGGAAGCTACTTCATATATATGTTATGCAAGGCTCTCTCATTTGAATCAATTAATTTGAGAATATTGAATATCTATAGGTGTCTGAGATTTGTTAGATGATATCTTATCCTAAATTCTGAGGAAAGTGAAGAAGAACGCCCAAAACGTAAAGGAAGGATAAATTCTTTTGAAGGTGCTTTCTATGGTATAAGTTTGCGGTCATCTCACCCATTTTCACTACATAACTTTTTTCTGTAATGATTCAGATCCGAAATTGCTATGAAAGTGATAAAACATCTCCAAGTATCTGTGGTTAAAATCAGCTTGTGGGTCGTTGTATTTTGGAGTTACAATCTGTTGGAACATAGGGTTTGTGGCAAGTCCTAAAACTAGTCAAAAAATCAGGGTGTTTCGGATAAAAACGTCATAACTTCTTCTTCATAACATATCCAAATTCAGTGAGACCAAATGTATTAGCGTAGCGATGTAGTATTTGTTTTAACAGTTTCATATCATTTCATTGAATATCTTTTGTGTGGGGCAGTCTCTACAAGGACGCTCCCTAGAATAATGTAATCCAGCAAGGTATGCCATTTTGCTATAACTCCTTTTCTGGAGGATTCAAGTAGTACCCAATTTGGATGAATTGCATGTCAATAATTGAAGAACATTGTGTAATTGCCTACATCTTTATACATTACAGGTTCAAAGTTATGATTACTTCCAAGTTAGGCCACGACCAATCCAAAACTAGGCATGTGAGAGACTAAAGAAACGCTTGAAGAAAATGCTAGTCTCTTGCTGTTAAAGCTAATGAAGGTTTATAGAAATACAGATCAGAAACACCAGGTCTATTACAGAGCTACAAATACTTTGATGATGAAATTGATGAGGGCCTTTGCTTGAGGTACATGCTGGAGTAGCAGGCTGACAGTAGCTACGATGTTGGTACATACTGACGAAGTCATAGTTGATGAGCAGGTTGACACATGATTGGTACAGCTTGCTACATGTTTGGATGAACTTGTTCATGGTACAAAGCTGATTACGTGTTGCGCATGGCGATGGTACAAAAGGCTGATTTCACGCTGGTGCCGGTTGATGCACTTTGCTTTATGGCGCCAGGCCGACACAGTGCTGGTGCATGGTTGAGGTAACTTGTTTATGGTACGTGCTGATTACAAAAAGCTGGTGCATGGTTGATGCACTTGTTTATGGTAATGCCGATGCATGGCTGATGCAATGGGTTCAGGATTTACTGGTACAAAAGTTTTGGTATATCTCACAGTTGATAGTGGTATGACACAGTTGGTTCCATCATTCTACTTCTACTAGGTGGCGGAATGGGGAAAGGACGGGTGGCTGTAGCCACCTTCCAGCTGTAGAAGTAGAACATAGGGGGTCGTAGCCTACTTCTGGTTGTAGCTAGATATTTGGGGAGTTGGATATTCCCTCATTTTGTAGCTTGAGAAACTAGGGTTGGAGCCTCCTTCCGGGGCCAAGTGCTCTGGAAACAAAGGAAGTTGGTGCTTTCCAATGAATTTAATTTTTAAAGACATATAAGAAAAAGCATTCTATGGTTTTCTCCATTTGGGTTTCCAAGTAAACACCTGTGTAATGTATGTGTATGATTGTTCATTTGTTCATTGTTTGTTTACTCAAGCAGCTATTGGATAATAATGCTCATTGATATAACACTTGATTATATAAGTGGTTAAATTGCTCTATTATTGATTCAATATTTCCTCTCAGTAATCCAACAATTGCACGAGCAAAAAGTTCCTTCAGAAACAGCTTTTAACCACGGAAAGGAGATCATGGATTATTCGAGAATGGAGTACCAATGTTTAATGGCTCTAATGGTTTTAAGTATGAGATTTGCTGTGAAGGATGGTACAATTTTACAGCACAGTGGACATTATATTTGCTTACCATTGTTGCCAGGATATGATATTTCAAAAGGCAAAGATCAAGAACCAAAAGGGAATTGAAGAAGAATAACAAATAGCAATGGATTTCATCTCAAAGGATTACTAAACTGCAGAGAAAAAGGTTGGTAAATGTTCCACGAAGAACTTTGGGATAAGTTACATGACATATATTCTTCTACCCATCGTGAGAGATCTAGAGAGTGCTAAAGAAGATGCATGTACATAATAAGAAGAAAGATGCTCATCATGTCGCATGATTCAAAAGAGGAAGAGTATACATGTATTGATTGCTAAAGAAAAATTGATTGCTGCAATTAAATATCTAAGGAAAGAAAGAGAAGAAAATGTCATCTAAGAAAGAATTGATGAAGCAAAAGCAAAGTGTTCAAGGTTCCAAAATGGACTGTCAGGTCATCAAGAATTTAAGAGCTCAACTAAGAGAGGCCAAAAGAATTGAATAAAAACTCTAAATATCAAAGAAATGTTTATAAGCCAACATAGCAGCAAAAAAGGAAGATGTGGAAAAGAGAGAAACATATTGATGGATCATCTCAAGGAAAGAACCAATGATTTGAACCAACTTGAGGAAGAGTTTGGCCAAGAAGAGAAGAATGGAAGAAGAACACCATATGAAGACCTAACTGAAGAAGCAAAGAGAACGAAGAAGTCATGAAGTCTCAGACAATGAAGAAAAGAAGAAGAGGTTGAGAATACAAAGAAGAAGTTGTCACACTAAGAGTCAAATCTAATAAGCTCAACAAGAAAGTTGAAGAGACGTAAACATCCATCGGGCTTGTGGAGAATTAAGAGAAGCACTCTACATTGCTAGAAAAGAAGAATGAAGAAAATAAAGAGTTATGTATACTCCAAAGGAAGGAATCATGGTCAACCGTAATCTAGGAAAACTATTGAAGATACATCTCAAGAATACCATCCATGTTCAAAACCACAAAAGCTTCAATCATGATCATAATCACCAAAGAAAAATTTCAAGGACTACGACAAAGAAGATCATTCAATTCCCGTGCATGAAAAATTTATCTTTTATGGTCATTGTTTTATTGCACTAACTTTGGACAAAAGGTTACAGATTGCAAGGATTATAAAAGAATGTTCAAGGCACCGTACTATGTGGTCACATCGCATTGATAAACGTCATAACTATGGACACATAGCTAGTGATTGCGTATACGATCGATACTTCCATGAAAGACACCGAGCTAGATATAAGAAAGTATGGATAAGAAACAGAAAGAACAGGTGAACAAAGACCGTGCAACGTAGATCGCAAGATTGACAATAAAACGAGATGAAGAAAATTTATAGAGAAAATTCCAAAATAATTTTAAAAAAAAAAAAAGGTTTGGAAAATAACCGAAGAAAGGAAGGATCGTAAAATAAGGAACAGGTTCAAGAGATTGTACCTTCATACATTGTAGTGAAAGATGAACCACCTGATAGAAAGAAAGAAGTCGAGCTCAGAGATAATAAATCTACTCAATGAAGATGATGATGAATGAATTAACATCGAAAGGTGAATAGTTCGAACATTCTACTTAGAGACCCCAAGCACATGAATATTACATGTGGAGCCCATATGATACCGCGGATGTAATTCAAAGAACTATCCTTCAAGTAGCTTGCAAAGTTTGAGAAGACATATTCAGAGCAATCATTTAACATAAGTATAGTTTGATAGAACAATGATAAATGGGTTAGCATTTATGATTATTACATGCGTAAGTAGAGTCTTGGACAAGATGGACGTAGATGGATTTGTAAGAAGACATAACAGGTTGCTAAGGAAATCAAAGCTAGATTGGTATGTAAAGGATATAATGCATTGAAGGAATCACTTTGAAGAGACATATGCCCCACGGCTTAATGGAAGCAACCCCTTTGCTTTTAGCTTATGCATACCCAAAATGTTAAAGTATATCGATGGACGTAAAATCAGCCTTTTCGAATGGGGAATTTGAAGAAGAATTCTACATTGAACAACCGTATGATTTCAGCTTTGTCGAGAACATTTAATTATCTGTGGTAAATTAAAGAAGGCCTTGTATGGTCTAAAACAGTTCTTAGAGCATGGTACTCCAGATCGATGGGTGACCGTGAAAGGTGCGGTCTAAAAAGAAGTGCGCATTAAATAACCCTACATCAAGGTAAGTCAAGGTAATATTTTATTAATTGAAGTTTGCTGATGATATTATTTTGGTAGTGATGATGACGTGTTGCCGTGAATTTGTAAAAGACATGCATAGTGAATTTTAAACGTCATTACTTGGAGAACTATCCTCTTCCGAACTCGACACGCCAAAGCAAAACTTAGCGAATCTCTTTATTTCAAACCAAGTATATCGAGAAATGATAAAGAGGTTCGAATGGAAGATTTCAAACCAGCCATCACTCCCATGCAAACCAACAAGCTGAGCGTTATTACATCCAAAGTCCACGCATCGCAGGCAATATATATCAATGGATTGGCGTTCTGGCCATGTGACAACATTGCATTCGCATGCAATGCGTGCGCTGGACGTAGTGGCATGATTTGAAGCAAAGACCAGCGAACTTACATGTATTAGCAAGAAAAGAGGATCTTCATATCTCAAAGGAACAGAAGAGTTTGACTATGGCATCCAAAAGTAAAATATCTATCACTTATGGCCCACATGGATGCAGACAAGTGTAGTATTGACAATCGTCAGCACCGCGGGAGCATCAGTTTCACTTAGGAGTGTTTGTATCATGGCTACAAATAAACAATCATCTAACTTCATCTACAAACAGGCAGAGAGCATTTGGCAGTTGTTAAAGAGATAAGTTGTACAAATGTTCTTTGGATGAACAAAACTTTGACGTGATGGCGGCTGTGCTGAGTATGATGAGCCCATTCCACTATATTGTGATAATAAGTGCCATCAGCATTCAAACCCGGTGATGTACCCCAAGACTAAGCACATCTTAACTGGGTATCACTTTCTATAGGAACAAAGCGCAGAACATCCGGCGCTGAGTATGTGGCACAAAGAACAAGTGGCGACATCTTGCCAAACCACTTCCACAGTGAGCCCTTTATATCTTTGCCAAAGACTGGAGTTATTTCTACTCCAAAATGAATGCTTTTTGAATGCTTATCTTATATGTCTCGGGTGTACACGATGAAGCACCATAAGAGTACATTTCATTCGGGAGCAAACCGATGGAAAGATACATTTTCCTTTGACGCCAAAGGGGGAGAGATTTATTAGATGCGCCACGAGGAATATCCATGTGGATCAGATTTATCATATGCGAGGACAGAGGCATGGTTCTTTAGGGGGAGCATGACCGGAGCATCATTTCGCAGCTGGCATCAGAGTGATATCCCTCGGTTCAAAAGCATATCATCTGTATAAAGATCAAAGGAATTTAGACAGTGAGCAAATTTCAAGAGAATGGCCCCTTGCCATTGATGTCAAGGGGAGAGATAGTCACATTGATTTGTTTGATGATTGTTGATTGGGAGAGATAGTGACATTTGTGAGAGATAGTCACATTGACTATTGATGTAGAACATGATGTATTCCACATGTCGACATCAATAATTGGTAATTGGTGTTGACATCAATGTTGGTATTGCCATCAATGCTGAGATTGTTGATCATGTTGTCATTGATGCCAATGGTTTGATTGATTGATGTCAGCGGATTGATTGATGTCAAAGGATTGATTGATGATTGATGTAATATAATATGCATTATCCTTTTGATGGTGAATGCATAGATGAAGATGGATCCATCGAGTTGTCATTGATACATGATGAAGATGGATCATGTATCAATGACAAATCATTAGTATATGATGCATTGCTGGAAAATGTATAGATGACTCATTATTGTCTTATCAAGGATTGATACGCGTACAAATGGACAAATCATGGTCCTTTATATGAAATTCCTCACGAAGATCGCCACGATTGAGCTATCCCAAACACTGCCTGATGGAGACCGCGCCGCACTATGAATAACGAGATGAAGATCAAGGAAATTGTTGGCGAACCTATCCTAGATGGATAGTGCTTGCCTCATGCCATTTCGTGGTATGTGGAACGCCATAATTCCTCACGGTTAGAGAGTTATGGCCATGAGAAGTTGGAGACCACCGCTGGGTAATGGACCCAAAGCTCGTCGAATGACAATGGTATGAGCGCGATACATTGTGATAATACTATTTATATGGATATTACATGTCATGAAATTTCCTGGTGTATATGGATAATTTCACATAACTCCTCACGGGTTTGAGAGTTATGGACTCACGAAGTTGGAGAATCCCTCATATGTCATCTAGAAGTTCCAAAAGGTCAAAGTAAACAAAGCACAAGAGATTTTAAAAGGTAAATAATAAAGGGAAGTGATGAGGTATTATAATCCAAAGTGAATTCAAATAAACTATTTCAATAATAATTCATTGAAAAACTAGAAGTGGACCCAACCCTAAAAATAAAGGAAAGTGGGGCCAAGTGACCTTATCATGTTTTTGGCGTGGAAGTTACCGGAAGAGTATAAATAAGAGGCAAAGGCTCCCCAGCCTAACGCACAATTTGAGAATATTGAATATCTGCTAGTTGTCCGAGATTTACGTATTGATATCTAGCCGAAATTCTGGAGGAAAGTGAAGAAAAGAAGGCCGAAACGCAAGGAAGGATAAATTTTCAAATGCGCTTCACAAAGGCCGAGCCTTCAGGTCATCTCACCATTTTCGCCATAACTTTTTCTATAATGAGTCGACTCTGGAAATTGTTAAGTGAAAGTGAGAAAACATATCCAAAGCATCTGTGGTTAAAAAAATCAGCTTGTGAGTCATTTTATTACACCCGTTTGTACTGAAATGCGCCACCAAACTAGTCAAAATCGTGTTTCCTGGGTAAAAACGTCATAACTTCTTCATGCTATCCAAATTTAGTGAGACAAAAAATTTAGGTTAGGGTAAAGGATGTAGTATTCGTTTTAACAGTTTCAAATCATTTAAACAAACATTATGTGGAGGGCACGCTCTACAAGTCCTCTCTATGGAATAAGCCAGAATTCAACAAAGTGTGTCATTTTTGCTATAACTCCTTTTCCGAGAGGTTCCAAGAAGTACCACTTGGAGTGAATTGCATAAAACACATTGTAGAACATTGTGCATCAGTTTCAGATCTTTATACATTACAGGTTCAAAGTTAAGTATTAGCTTCCAAGTTAGGGTTGCTGACTAATCCAAAACTAGGCATGTGAGACTAAAGTAAACGCTTGAAGAAAAATGCTAGTTTCTTGTTGTTAAAGTTAATGGCTGGTTTATAGAAATAAGGATCAGAAACACCAGGTCTATTACAGAAAGCTACAAATAATATTTTGATGATGAAATTCGATGAGGGCTTTTGGTTGAGGTACATGTTGAGTACATGGTTGACAATAGGTTGATGATGTTGGTACATATTGACGAGTCATAGCTGATGAGTGTTGATACATGATTGGTACAGCTTGGTACATGTTTGGATGAATCCAGTACGGTACAAAGCCGATTTACGTTGCGCATGGTTGATGCATTTGTTTATGGTACGTTGATTACAGTTGGTGCATGGTTGATGCACTTGTTTATGGTACAGTTGATTACAGTTGGTGCATGGTTGATGCACTGTTTATGGTGGTGGCCAGTTGATTACGTGTAGGTGCATGGTTGATGCACTTGTTTATGAGGCTGTTGATGCATGGTTGATGGCTGGTTCGGGGATTATCGTACTGTGTTTACGGTATATTCACGCGATAAAGGACAGCATCCCACTGCCATTCTACTTCTACTGTGGTGGCGTGATCTGAAAGGATAGTGGTTGTAGCCACCTTCCGGGCTGTAGCCGAGAACATAGGGTTGTAGCAAGAGAACATAGGTTGTAGCCTCCTTCGTTGTAGCTGCAGAATTGGGAGTTGAGCCTCAGGTTGTAGCCTAAGAAACTAGGGTTGAGCCTCCGGGCCAGCTGGAAACAAAGGAAGTTGTTGCTTCCAATGAATGTAATTTTAAAGACATATAAGAAAAAGCATTCCGTGGTTTTCTCCCTATTTGGGTTTCCAATGAAACACCGTGTACCGTATGTGTATGATTGTTCATTTTTCATTGATTATTTACTCCGCAGCTATTGGATAATAATGCTCATTGATATAACACTTGGATTATATGGTTAAATTCAATTTATTACTGATTCACCCCCCTTAATCCAACAATTGGTATCAAAGGTGTTCCTCTTCCTCGTGAAATAGTTTAACCAATCGGAAGGGGATATCATGGATTATTCCGAGAATGGGGTACTAATGTTTAATGGTCAATGGTTTTAAGTATGAGATTTGGAGCAGAAGGATCGAAGTATTTTTACAGGAACAGGAACATTATATTTGGCTAATGGGGCTTGTTACAGGATACAGGATAGTTCGCAAGGGCAAAGACTGCAACCAAGAAGGAATTGGAAGAAGAATAACAAAATAGCAATGGATTGACTGGGAAGGATTACCTAAACCGTAAGAGAAAAGGTTGAATGTTCATCAGCCAAAGAACTTGGGATAAGTTACATGACATATATTCTTCACCCATCGCAGATTTAGAGAATGCCAAAAAAGATGCAAATACAGAAAAAGAAGAAAGATGCTCACTGGGCGTCGCATGACTTAAGAGGAAGAGCGATGAAGCAAAAGTTGATTGCAAAGAAAAACGATCAAAGGCAATTAAATATCTAAGGAAAGAAAGAGAAGAAAACAAGTCATCCAAGAAAGAATTGATGAAGCAAAAAGAAAGCGTTCAAGGTTCTGAAAAGGATCAACAAATGTATCAAGAATTTAAGAGCTCAACTAGAAGAGGCCGGCACTGAAGAAACTCTCTAGAATATCAAAAGAAATGTTTATAAGCCAACA
Source organism: Picea sitchensis (assembly GCA_010110895.2). NCBI lineage: Eukaryota > Viridiplantae > Streptophyta > Pinopsida > Pinales > Pinaceae > Picea > Picea sitchensis. The sequence continues at coordinate 36,783 of SNQJ01S0061829.1, read as the reverse complement.
TAAAAACAAAAGGAACATGGAAATGAGAGAAAATATGTTGATGGATTATCTCAAGGAAAGAACCAATGATTTAAACCAACTTGAGGAAGAGTTTGGTCAAGAAGAGAGAAGAATGGAAGAAGAAACAATTGCGTTGAAAATCCAACTTAAAGAAGAAAGAGAACAAGAAGTCATGAAGTCTCGACAATGAAGCAAAAGAAGAAGAGGTTGAGAATCTTGAAGAAGAAGTTGTCACACTAAGAGTCAAATCGACAAGCTCAAGAAAAGTTGAAGAGACAAACATCCACATCGTTGTAGAGAATGCTATAGCACCCCACGCTGTTGAAAAGAAGAATGAAGAAAATAGAAAGAGTTATGCGTATACCTCAAAGGAAGGAATCATGGTCAACCGTAATCTAGGAAAAATCCATTGAAGATACATCTTCAAGAATACCATCCATGTTCGGGCAACCACAAAAAGATTCAATCATGATCATAATCACCAAAGAAAATCTCAAAGACTACGCCACAAAGAAGATCATTCACTCCCGTGTATGAAAATTTATTTTATGTACAGATATTTTATTGTACTAACTTTGGACATAAGGTTGCGATTGCAGGATTATAAAAAGAAATGTTCATACATCGTGCTTATGTGGTCACACCTAACATTGAGTGTTACAAACGTCACAACTATGGACACATAGCAGCCGCTGATTGCGTATACGATCGACAATTTCCATTAAAAGAAAATACGATATCAGACATAAGAAAGTATGGATAAGAAAACAGGAAGAATGTGAACAAAGACTGAAAACGTGATCGCAAGGTGGACAATAAAACGAGATGAAGAAAATTCTGCAGAAAAAGAAAGATGTTAGATAATAAAGGTTTGGAAAATAACCGAAAAAGAAAGGAAGGACAGGTAAATAAGGAACAGTTCAAGAGATCAGACCTTCGCATATTGTAGTGAAAGATGAATCCACTGATAGAAAGAAAGAAGTCGAATGCAGAGATGATAATCTACTAATGAAGATGATGATGAATACACATCATAGCAGAAATTTTTCTGAGCCATACGGCTTACAGACTCCCATGTAATATGAATAATAGACATGGAGAGTCTATGCGATAGCTATGGATGTACCAAAAGAACCATCCTTCCGGAAAGCGCCTTGGCAGAGTTTGAGAAGACATATTCAGAGCAATCGCATAGACATAAGTATAGTTCGATAGTACAATGATAAATGGTTAGCATTATGGATAGTTGGGCAAGTAAATTCTTTGACAGTATGGACAGAGATGGATTTGGTATTAAAGACTTAACAAGCCATGCTGAACAAAGCGATTGGTATGTAAAGGATATGCAATGTATTGAAGGAATCGACTTTGAAGAGACATATGCCCCAGCTTCCTAATAGAAGAACTGTTTGTTTTTAGCTTATGCATGGTCTAAAAATGTTAAAGTATATCAGATGGACGAAAATCAGCCTTTTCGGAATGGGGAACTGAAGAAGAAGTCTACATTGAAAACAACCGTATGATTTCAATGGTCGAGAACACGTATTATGTGTGTAAATTAAAGAAGGCCTTGTATGGTCTAAAAACAGCTCCTAGAGCATGGCAATTCCGTGACCGGATAAGTATCCAAGGAAAGCAGCAAGGTTCAAGAAAGGAAGTGCATACAACAACCCTACATCAAGGTAAGTCAAGGTAATATTTTATTAATTGGAAGTTTATGTTGATGATATTTTGGTAGATGATGACAAAGGTTGCACCGGCAAACATTACGCAGAGTGAATTTTAAATGTCATTACTTGGAGAACTATCCTTCTTCCTCGGACTCGACATACTAAAGCATCCAAGGAATATTTATTTCTCAAGCCAATTATATTATAGAAATGATAAAGAGGTTCGAATGGAAGATTTCAAACTGGAAGATCAATCTCATGCAAACCAACAAGTTGAGCAAAGATGATGATTCAAAGTCTATAGATCGTGAGGCAATATAGGTCATCGATTGCGGTACTAATTATATGTGACAAAGATCCGCATTCAGATGCAATGCGTACTGGATTGTGGCATGGGATTTGAAGCAAGACCAAAGGAATCACATGTTTTGGCGGTAAGAGGATATTCCGATATCTCAAAGGAACGTAAGAGTTTGATTATGGTATCCAAAAGGAAAAATATTCCATCACTTATGGCCTGCCAATGAGCATTGGTCGTAGTATTGATGACCCACGGGCTATGGAGCAGCTGCTCTACTTAGGTGAGTACTTGGTAGGCTGGGCACAAACAATCATCTGCAGATCTCTATCTACAACCGAAGGTATACAGCAGTGCACGTTGTACTACTGTGTTCTTTGGATGAAACAAAAACTTTGACATATATAAAAGTTGAGTACATGATGAGCCCATTCCAATATATTAGATAATAAGTGCCATCAAGATCTCAAAACCCTATGGATGCATTCAAAGACTACACATTCCAATCAAGTATCACTTCTATAGGAACAAAGGTAGAAAAGAACATCCGAAAGTTGAGTATGTGGGCAATAAAGAACAAGTGGCAGACATATCTTTACAAAACCACTTCCACCTGAAGCCTTTGAATATCTTCACAAAGACTTGGAGTTATTTCTACCCAAAAATGAATGATTTTGAATGCTTATCTCTTATGTCCTGGGACAAGTAATAATTGAGGAAGCAATTCATAAGAGGATAATCTTCGTGGGAGCAACCCCTGATGGAAAGATACCCTTCTGTTGATGACAAAGGGGAGAGATTTATTAGATGCAGCACGAGGTATGGTTCCGTGTGGATCAGGATTTATCGCATGCAGGACAGAGGCATGGTTTCGTGGGGAGCATGACCGATATGATTCCAAGGTTACATCGTAGTTTTATCCCTTGTTCAAAAAGGGAGATTATTCAGAGGAAGATCAAAGGAATTTAGATAGGGAGCAGCCCCAAGAGGTGGAGAATGGCCCCTGGCCATTGATGTCGTAAGGGGAGAGATAACGCCATTGATGTGTGTTTGATGTCTATTAATGGGAGATTGATGTAATGAGAGATAGTCACATTGACTATTGATGTAGAACATGATGTATCTACATGTTGACATCAATAATTAGAGCCTGGTGTTGACATCAATGTTGGTATTGCCATCAATGCTAAAAGGGGAGATTGTTGATCATGTTGTCATTCATGCCAACGGTTTGATTTATTGATGTCATGATTGATTGATGTCAGCGATTGATTGATTGATGATTGATGTAATACAATATGTAATGGTCCTTGATGAGAATGCATAGATGAAGATGGATCAATGAGTTGTCATTGATACGATGAAGATGATCAATGGTTCCATTGGTATATGATGCATTGTTGGAAAATGTATAGATGACTCATTATTGTCTTGACCTGATTGATATGTGTACCAAATGATGAACTCTGTTGGTCCCTTATGAGAAAGGCCCTCACTCTGAAGACGCTTACTTGGATTGAGTTATCCAAGAAGAATATTGGAGGGACCCATGCTTGTATGAGGAATAACGAGATGAAGATCAAGGAAATTGTTTGTGAAACTATCCTAGATGGATAGTGTTTGTCATGCCATTCTGGTGGTATGGAACGCCACACTCCTCACTAGAGAGTTATACATGAGAAGTTGGAGACCACAGTTTGGGTAATGGACCCAAGTTTGTTTGATGGATAATGGTATGAGTTATGATATATTTTCAGATAATACTATTCTATATGGATATACATGTCATACATTTGGTGAAGGTAATAATGTCACATAACTCCTCAATGGTTTGAGATTTATGGTCTTAATGGGTTGGAGGGACCTCAGATGTCATCTAGAAGCCCCAAAAGGTCAAAGTAATCAAAGTGGTTTAAGAGATTTTAAAAGGTAAATAATAAAGTGAAGTGATGAGGTATTATAATTCAAAGTGAATTCAAAATAAACTATTTCAATAATAATTTTAATGGAGAAATTAGAAGTGGACCCAACCCTAAAATAAGGAAAAGTGGGGCCAAGTGACCTGTGAATATGTTTTTAAAGGAAGCTACTTGGAGAGTATAAATAAGAGGCAAGGCTCTCTCATTTGAATCACACTTGAGCATATTGAATATCCATAGGTGTCTAATATTTACAGATGATATCTTAGCCGAAATTTGAGGAAAGCGAAGAAAAGAAGGTCGAATGCAAGGAAGGATAAATTTTGAAGGTGCTTTCTATGGTATGTTATTTTCAGGTATCTCAACCATTTTCGCTATAACGTTTGTTCTATAATGATTCAGGATCCCAGCCTGATATTCAAGTGAGAAAACATATCCAAGTATCCGTGGTTAAAAATCAGCTTGTGGGTCGTTGTATATTTGGAGTTACACCTGTTGGAAAATAGGGTTTGTGGCCGCCCTAAACTAGTCAAAATCGTGTGTTTCTGCAAACGTCATAACTCTTCATAACATATCCAAATTCCGTGCAACCAAATGTGTCATAGGGTACCATTTAGTATTCTTTGTAAACGTTTCAGATCATTTCATTGAATATTTCGTGCGGGGCGCCTCTACAAGCTCGCTTCCTAGAATAAGCCATAATTCAGCGTTATACATTTTAAGTAACTCCTTTTCTGAGTTCCGCGCTACAATTTGAGGAATTGAGTAAAACACACTGAAGAACATTGTGTATCAGTTTCTTAGATCTTTTTATACATTACAGGTTCAAAGTTATGATTTCCAAGTTAGGGTTGTTGACTAATCCAAAACCAGGCATGTGAGACTAAAGAAACGCTGAAGAAATGCTAGTTTCTTGCTGTTAAAGTTAATTAAGGTTTATAGAAATATGATCAGAAACACCAGGTCTTACTACGGAGCCAACCACATTTCATTGATGAAATTCGATGAGGGCTTTTGGTTGAGGTACATGTTGAGTGTACATGGTTGAGACAGAGTTGATGATGTTGGTAACATACTGACGAAGTCATAGTTGATGAGTAGCTATTACCATGATTAAAAGCTTGGTACATGTTTGGATGAACTTGTTCATGGTACTGTGTTGATTACGTGTTGGTGTAATGGTTGATGCACTTACAAGTGGTACGTTGATTACAAAGTTATGCATGGTTGATGCACTTGTTTACAGCTTGATTACAAGCTGGTGCATGGCTGATGCACGGTTTGGTACAAAGCTGGATTACAAGTTGGTGCATGTTTGATGCACTTGTTTTATGGCGGCTGCTTACGGCTGGTTGATGCATGTCTGCATTTATTGGTACATGTTTACAACGTTTTATCTCATAGTGATAGTGTGATGCTGGTTCCATCATTCTACTTCTACTTCTGTGGTGGCGGTGGATCTGGCAAGGATAGGTGGACAGCCACCTTCCGGGTTGTACGGAGAACATATTGTAGCCCTTCTCGTTGTAGCCGAGTAATTTGGGGAGTTGGAGCTTCCCCTCAGTTGTAGCCCGAGAAACTAGGAGTTGGAGCCTCCGGCCAAGTGATGGAAAACAAAGGAAGTTGAAGCTTCCAATGAATGTAATTCTTTAAAGACATATAAGAAAAAAGCATTCCGTGGTTTTCCCATTTGGTTTCCAACAAGAAACACTGTTGTACTGCGTATGTATGATTGTTCATTTGTTCATTGCTTATTTACTCAAGCAGCTATTGGATAATAATGCTTCATTGATATACTAGACTTGGATTATATGACACCTCTATTAATGACTAATTCTCCTCAAGAATCCAATGATTGAACGCCGCCATATGCAACAAACTCCGAATGTTAATCATTTGAAATGTATTAGCCAAGCGTTGTAAACCAACGTACCTATAAGTGAATATGTCGCTGATTCATGATTGGAACTCTATAACTATTGATTTCCATAGATATATCAGGTGACATGAGAGAGCCCTCTAAGTTAAGTAGGTTGCCTCACCTCACCCTGGAAACAAGCATCTCTTTCGCTTGTTCATTCAGCCTAATACTGCACTTGAGTGCTAACAACAGGGATGAACACTTTCTAGTGTGTGAATTTTTGTTTTGAATTCTTGCAATTATGTTTGGATCACCATCTCTTATGACACTTGGATTGTCTAAATTAAACTGAATAAACAAAAAACATCTGGGATAACTCCATTTTATATAATGCAAAACGTCTAAAAAAACATCAAACAATTATCTAAAATAACTCATATCTAACTCAATCTTTTAAATTTGGATAATCATAATGCATTGTACACTTTAGAAAATGGTCATAGCAAACAAATCTTGTAAATATTTAAACTTATATAAATATATCATCTCTTAAATTTGGACATTAATAATGCAGTGTACAAATTTATACAATTTAGGAAATAGCCATATCAAATAAAGCGTTTAACCATATAAACATGTATAAATACATCATCTCTTTCTTATTATTTAATTGCCTTCGTGCTCAAACTCCACAACCTTGACAAATCCATCCCATTACTCTTCTTTTTAGATTGAGTATCTTAGGGGCCATGTACCTCTAGTGTTCTTCTTTTCAAAATCCATACCATGAATCCTTGACTTGTACCTCTAGAGTTCCTATTTCAGAAGAATTTTGGTTGAAAACTAAAATCACATTGTAAACTCGTGAAGGGAACTAAATAATATTTCATACTAGAAAACAACTTGACTTAGTGGAGTAGTTGATGATGAATACAAGAATTATTGTTCTTATATACACTTACATGAATATACCAAATGTATAGAATTATTATTTCAAAGCATTATAAACCAAAGTTCATATCAGGAGGAAGTGAATTGTGTTAGACTAGATTCAATTCATCAATGTCATGTAAATAATCTTACCCTCTTATTCATAGGGTAGTCATCCACTTGTTTTACTTGGTTTATTAGGTTTGTATGGTGCATATTTATCTCTGCAATGTGTTAGGTGAGAGAATCCTTTCCCATTTTTCTTATCGTTTTCAATGTTTTTTGCTTATTTTGATGCCATTATTTTAATACCATCATGCACATCCTCTTCTGTGAAAAGATTGTTTTTTCACACATATTTCTCTCTTGAGATAATTGTTGGGTCAAAGTGACATTATTGGCTACCACTTGCTTTCGTGTCCATGATTCCCTCCAATAGGCCAATTGGGTTTTCCTTCACAATCTTCAACATTTCTTATTGTCTTAACTTTACAATCTACCTTTTTGTTACTTCATAATAAACATATATATAATGAGATTCTTTTTTTTTAATGTCTCTTATGTTCCTTTCCATTGTTACACTCTTAACAAATGTTCATTGGAAAATTGTTTGATTCGTTGTTTCTTGACCTTGAAACTTTCCAGTGTTAGTTGGGTTGCCTCTCTTACATCCCTACATAGATCCATTATTTTTTGGTTCTGTTCATGAATTCCAATTGGGAGGTGATCATTTACATTTTTGTTCAAAAGTTTCTTACTTTTTTTGTTGTAACAATTATTGTTTTTATGATAATTTTGTATGCATTGTCTCCCTAGCATCCTTTCTTTCAACTTTGTGAATTACAGATCATGGCATGATGACATCTCCTAATGGAAATTGTGGATTGCAAAAATAGTTATCTTATATACTATGTTTACTAAAATTATTATGTAATCCACTATATTTTGATCATTTTGTGTGTGGCATATGGACTCCCTTTACTCTCTGTACTACTTAAGGCAATTACATGCATTAATTTGATGCCTAGCTAAGTCATGACCTTAAAAATAGATTATTATTATTATTATAATGATGTCATGAATGTTGTGCGAGTTTTGAATCTCTTCACCAAAGTGTGTGACTTCCTCACTACCATAGGTTGATTCCCTTTTGTAAATGCCCTCAATAAACCATAAGAGGTGTGTGTTTTCTATAAAACTCGTCATTTGAAGTTTCCCCTTCTTTTCTAATTAAAGTCCCCTATTAGTATCAAGGGTCACATGGGTCGCATCCCCCTATTTTTGGTGTGCCTCTAAACTCTGTAATCTTGTCTATGTCATTCAAAATGACAACTCATTTGTATTGGTTCATTGCTCCCTTCACTAAGGCCCACTCTTTCTTTCTTTCCTCTTGTTGTATGGGCGTGAGATCTTCATCAATGAATCAATTGTATCCCTTCAAACTCCGTATTTCTTGTAGGATTTGATCTCTATCTTATTTTTTATGCTAAAGTGTGACATTCAATGTTCTTTCTCTACCTTTTAGGCGCTGTCATTTTCTCACCTTGTTTGATGCATGTATTGGGCCTGCCCACCTCATCGTGTATCTTAAGAAGCCTACTGATGTCCTTATTGTCTCGTCATCCTTGTTTTTTTCCTTCACCACTTTGATTATGATGTTCTTGACCCTACTTTTTTCACTCATGTTATTTCAAGTTGGGAAACCTCAGTTCCTTGGGTGTAAAAAACTCACTTGCCCCTACTACCTTTGTTGAGTGTCTATTATCTTTGCATAAGTTTTGGTATTTTTGACTTGTTCTTTGATCTTGATTTTGGTTCTTTTCCCCTAATCAATAATTCCTTCATTTACTCAATCACCATCGTGTCCTATCTGATCTCTCCCCCTTATGATGTCCATCTCTCTTTTCAAGAATGATATTCTTCCATCTATTTTATATGTTTTTTAAGTGATGGTTTTTTAGATCGGTACTTTTGAAAAATATTTCTAGGGTTTAAATGGCCTTTTGTTTTCCTTAAGGCTTATGATTTTATTCATATATTGTTTGACTCCTCCTTCCCATATTGATTCCTAGACCCTAAATGGTGTTTATTTTCCCAAATTTGTTTCTTTGTACGTCATCAACGTTTATTCCAAGAGCTTTAATTTCTTTCCATAAAGCCAAACTTTTCACCTTTGGTGTTGGGTCTAGAAAAATGATGGTCAATACATAGGTGTAGCTATGTTATTCCTTTCTCCTTTTGTTCCAAGGTGTTTTAACATCATTTCCACTACATTCCCTTCCCTTATCCATTATGTCTTGGTAAATAGATATGGCCTTGGCATCAGAGCTATCATCCTCCCTTAGTGATTTAACTACTACATTTTCAACTTCAACAATATTGCTCACCGTGTCAACCTCTCTGGATGCACCATTAGGGTTTATTTTTCCCTCTACATTAACCCCACAAACATTTTTCATTGCATTTGTGGGACAATGTTCTTTGAGATTTCCACCATCGTGTCGATTTGTCCTCCACTCTTTTAAAATAAGGTGTCCATCCATGGCCTAATCAACATTGTTTTTGTCTACTTAACCTCATTATTCCATAGACTCTAAATCACCACTTAATTTAGGAACACTTTAAGAAGGCTATTGTGAGTTCTTATATTTAACAACCTCATGGAGGAGACCAAAAAAGAGTGATATTAGAAGACTTTCTAAGTATGTGGTTCAAGTGAACTCAAAATGGATCAACACTTCTTGCTACATTATGAAGCATAAAACTACAACAAAAAAGGGTTAATGATGGGCTAAATCCATTGGTCAATACTTTTTCTTAATCATCATCTGGATGAAATCATGGGAAGGGATTTAAATGATGATTCACCTAAGGGATAAGTTGATACAAGAGCACTAGGTTGGAGTAGTAATATTTCTCCAATAGGGTCAGTTAGATAAGTAGTTTGAGGACTTGTGTAGGACATGCCTCATAGTGGCATCCTATCTCTTTGCTCTTTATTGTAGCTTTCATATTTCTCACATGGATTATAGAGTTTGCTTTGTTTCTCAATGCAACAAGAATTAACTAAGCTAACAATCATGACCTAGACTAGTGATCAATTTGTACACTTGCATATGGCATGTCAACATGGCATTCATATATTCCTCATTAACTTATACATATTTCTAGAATTATGCAAAGAATGGAAATGAATAGGCATATGTATACCATGATAAAGGTATGACATAAGTATACTCAACAACCAACAAAACATTAGAGCATCCTTGGAGAAAATAGGGCAACAACATGACATGACCTTGAAAGTATTGATATTAAGCTATACATTTCTCCAATATGTAATAATGGTATGACTCCATCAAATTAAAGCTAATGACTAGTAGCTGGAAAGTACCATCACAAGTTGTTATGTTGAATTTCATGCACGAAGGGAAAACAAACAAAGAGTCTCATAAAAGGTACAATAATATAGCTACCTTGCACTAAATAATAGATCTCAATGCATGCTCCTTCAAATAAATCCACCAGGGTTCCTTCTAATAAGACCACCATATAGAAACCATAGAATTTGACATATTCAAAATTTTGGAAATGTTTGTGGCCCTAAAATGAGGGTTGTACTTATGTTGATGCTCATTCATTAACATGTAGGTTTTTGCAATTCAATATAATTGTAAATGAATTTTTGGTTTGAACTATGTGAATGTTTTTAGTTAAAATGTATTTTAGAGAATATTTAATCACTATTTTTATTTTTAACATGAAATACATTGGATTAAAAATCATCATGCAATTACATCCAACAAATGCGTTTATCATATATTTGTATAATTGAAAACCAATTGCATCTTGTTGATCCACATTCTTGATCAATATTTGTACATATATACCTATCCTTAATATTGTTTCCTTTGCTTTTTCTTTTCTTCTTGAATCTCCTTACTTGGTCTCTTTTTCCTTTTAAAATGTTAGTTGTGGGTCATACTACCATCCAATTCTCAGATTTGCACACCCACAAACCCATGTATTATTACTTAGCCTTTTTCCTCTTCTTTCAAATTTTCCAACACTTAGTCATTTTTCGAGTGAAGCAAGAGTACAACATGTCTCAGACCCACATGCCCTTAGGTCCACATACCCGCAATCCTGCTACCCACAAATTTCACCTCTTACCTTCTTGTCCTCTAAAATGCACTTTTTAACCTTTTCATACTTAGCCATTTTCTTGAAATGCAAATGTGGGACAACTGATTATCCCATTCACCTTTTTTCCATGTCTTCAAACCCGCATGCTCATTGACCCACAATCATGCATTCTATAAAATGTATCTCTTATTTCTGCGACCTACAAAATCACCCTCTCCCATAATTAGTCAATTTTCTTACTTTGGATATGGGGCCCTTTCACTTTTATGTTTTCATCCCCGTATGAATGCAGACCCTCAGACCCATAGTCCCGCATCCTACATAATGCACTTTTCATTGCTCATTATGCACCTCCATACTTAACCACTTTTCATCCGTTGTGACATCACATCACCACTTCCCATCACATTTATTTTCCCCACTGTTGTTCCTGAGTTTATACTTTAAGGCTCTAAAGTATACCGTCAAGGCATCCGAAAAGATAAAGAGAATTAAGGGGTAAGAATCAATTGTGAAGGGTAAATCAGAGTTGGTTTCTCAATTGTCTCTGTCTTTGGCCTTACGATCGAATAGCGCCTTCATGTTGTCCTGGTATTTCTGCAACCTTTCATCCACTTCGGCCCTGTGTTGTTGGACTTCAATCAGCTGGTTTATTCTTCTTGTGACATGATTTGGTTCTTCTTTCTCATCTTGCCAAAGTTTCATTATGGGAAGCGCTAGATTTATAGGTAATACTACATCGGTCCCACACACCATTTGGAAAGGAGAAGTGTCAATAGACTTTTTCGTACCTATCCGATTTGCCCACAAAACGTATTTCAAATGCACATGCCAATATTTCTTGTTTTCGCTCAACACTTTCTTAATTATATTGATTAGGCTCTTGTTTGAAGACTTGGCCAGCCCATTTCCGTGGGGGTAATATGTCGTGGAATGACCAAGCACGATATTGTACTTTTGGCAAAAACTGACCATAGACATAGATTTAAAGGCCTGGGAATTATCTGTGACTACCTTTCAGGGGCAGCCGAATCTAGACAAAATGTTCTCTTCTAAGAAATCTATTACCACCGAATCCGTAGCCCTTCTAGTTGGAATAGCCTCCACCCATTTGGTGAAGTAATTTGTAGCAGTCAGGATCCATTTATGTTGAGCACTAGAATGAGGATTAATTTCGCCTATGAAATCTAATCCCCATTGCTGAAAAGGGGCTTCCATTTTTACCAGAACCAACGGCATCACTGGGATTTTATGCTTGTCTGCGAACAATTGGCAAGGGTTGCAGGCTCGGACCTTGGCGTTGATGTTTGAGAAAAGTTTGGGCCAATAATATCCTACCCTAAAGATCTTATAAGTCGTTTCCCTCCAGGCGTGATGTCCTCCACACACTCCTTCGTGAAATTGGCTTATGACCTTCTCTATTTCTAATTCAACCAAACAAACCAACAGGAAGCCAAGTGGGTCCTTCCAATACAATTGTCTTTCGGATATACAATACTTGACCGCATGCAGCTTCAATGTTCTGGCTTTAGATGGGGATAAGTCACTCGAGCACTTCAAGGTCAACAGGTAGGACATTATGTCTTTGTACCAATCTGATGAAGCAAACTTCTTTTCGATTCTGATTTTAGTTATTTTTTCATCGAGCTCATTCATGTCCACACACTCTTCACCTCACTGTAGGCCATTTATTCCTAGAACTCTGAAATTTGATTCAGCTAAGAGATTAGCTAAACCTTGTCCCTTTACTAGTCTCATTGGTTTTATCTCTAGGTTGAATTCTTAAATTTTGGCAAGCCACCATCCTCTTTTGCCATCACTATCGGACTGAACCAAAATGTCTTTTACGGAGCTGGTGGGTACATACACAATTACCTTGGAATGCAACACATAGGTTCTGAAAGCCTTTAACGCCTTCACCATAGCATATGCTTGTTTTTCCATTATATCATATCTGAGTTCAGCGTCTCTAAGACTTTTGCTAAAAAAGGCTATCGATTGCTCAAAACCTTCTTCATTTTTTTGGAGGAGTACCGCGGCAAGTGTGTGTTCGGAGGCGAATGAAAAAATGAGAAAATCCTTTAGGTAATTAGGGCTTTCCAGTACGGGTGCCTCGCTTATAACCTTCTTGATGCATGCAAACGATGCTTTGTCTTCTACTGTCCATTTCACTTCATTGTTTTTCTTTAGCATATCTGTGATCAACTTCACGATTTCAACAAAGTTTGGGATAAATCTCCTCAAAAAAATTATTTTTCCTAAGAATGACTGAATTTCTTTTACATTCCTAGGGATATTTATTGTGTCTATAGCTTCAACTCTTTTAGGATCAATTTTAATTCCATCTCGAGACACAATATGGCCCAAGAGTTTACCTTCTTGCATAGCAAAGTGAGACTTTTTGGGTTTTAAAGACAAACCAAACCTGTGGCATTTCTCAAACGTCTGCTTGAGATGTATCAGATGATCTTCATCAGATTTAGAAAAAATGGTTAGATCATCAAGATAGATAACCACAAATTTGTCCCTTTCGCCAATGAAAGAGATATCCATAGCACGTTGGAAAGTAGCACCTGCATTCATTAAACCAAAAGGCATCTTGTCATACATAAATGTACCCCAAGGGGTGGTGAAGGCTGTTTTTTCTTTATCGTGTTCGTTGACAGCAATTTGATTGTACCCGGAAAACCCGTCGATCATCGACATCCTATTTGCCCCAACTACTTTTTCTAAAATGTGATCCATTTTGGGTAGGGGGTAATTTTCTTTGAGGGAGGACTTATTTAGATTTCTAAAATCAACACACAGTCTAATTTCCCCATTTTTCTTTCTAACCGGGACCAAGTTTGCTACCCAATCGGAGTATCTCAGTGGTACGATTATTTTTGCATCCAGGAGTTTTTTGACTTCCCTTTCGACCATGGGCAATAAAATAGGATTTATTTGTCTAATTTTTTGTCTAAAGGGTTTGACACCAGGCTTCAGGGGTATCTTATGTTCAATCACAGTGGTGTCATAGGTTCTCATCTCTTCATATGACCAAGTGAAAACATCCTTCTACTTTCTAAGCAACTCTGCATATTTACTTTTGGTTTCTGGGGACAGATATTTGAAGAGTTTCACCAACCGGGGGTTTTCTTTAGTACCTATGTCACAGTCCTCAACCTCTTCAGGTTGAGGATGTAGAGTGGATATTAAAGGGATATCATCTTGATTGAATAATCTTTCCAAGGGAATCAGGCCCTTGGGGATCTGTTTATTTTTAAGAACGAGCATTCAATGATTCGCGATTTTATCGTGGAACTCTTGAGGATCCTCCCCTTCCTGCTTGATCCAAATAGGATCATTTTGGTTTTCTTGGTCAGTGTGCGTTTCGGCAAACTTGTCTATTGATTCTAAAAATTTGCGAAGCTGTTCATCATCCTCAAAGACTTGCCAATGATGTATGTTATTCGATATATAAGGTCGGTGCCTCATTTGTATGTGGTACTTTAGTTTAAACACGGTGGGAGGTGTGAATGTTGAGGCTACTTTGGCTAATGCATCAGCCTGTTGGTTTTCAGTTCTTGGAATGAAATGAACCTTGACAGAGGAGAAGAAATTGTCGATCAGATCCCAGATGCAATTCCTGTAGGACCTCAACCTAGGATGTTTGGCCTAGTACTATCGGTTTACCTGTTTTATGATTAGTTCGGTGTCACCAAAGGCTTCGAGGTCTTTTATTTTCATTCTCCTAGCGGCTTCTAACCCTAACATTAAGGCTTCATACTTGAATACATTATTAGTGTGGTCATCATTCCACTGTAGTCTGTAGGAGAAGGGAATTACAAATTGATTATCAGGAGCCACAAGGAGTGCCCCAACTCCAGTTCCAAAGTAGGATGAAGCACCATCAAAAAATATCTTCCACACACCAGAGCTATATACATTTTTTTTAATTTTTTCTTTTTCTGTTTTTTCTTCTGTACAACTTTCATCTATACCTACCTCAACATCATCAATGGATAAAATACAATTACCTAAATCTTGATCAACAATATATACAGGGTGGTTATTTGGGTTATGTGGATCACCTACCGTGAATGCCAACCTAGTTTCTCTATATAGACGTGTGTACTGTCCTCCAAAAACTAGAATCGTAGCATATGTCATGTCAAGCTGGAGGGATCCTCCAAGCTTGGCACCCCATGACCTAGATAATAGCATACCATATTTCGGAGGGATATCGGCGACCACTACGTCCATAAGAATGCTTTTTGCGGGTATTTGTGCCAGATTTACCAACAAGTCTTTAATCATGCCTATGCATTTGACTTTTCTTGAATCAAATGAATATAAATCTCCATAAGGCCTAGTGATTTCGAGACCTAATTTATCCATAATGGCTTTAGGCATCACATTGTGGGATGCTCCAGAATCTAGCATGCAATTATGGAGTAGGTGGTTGAACAAGGTTAATGTGATATAGAAGGGGGCAATAGTGTCTTTCGCACCTTCGAAATGTGGACCAAAAACTATGTTCGGCTTGTCATCTTCTAAGTTGATGACATCGACTTGGCTTTCGTCTTCTGAAAAGCTAATCATCTTGGCAATTTGTTTTCTGTATATGGAATTTTTAGACAATTCAACCAGTGGGATAGGGATTTTGATTTTGTTTATTTCATTTTCTAGACTAAAATTTCCCAGGGCCTTGTTGCTCTCTATGTTTGGGACATCCATTCCTTTCTTTTCAACTTTTATTTGTGGTGTGGATTTGGTTTCACTCACAGGGACCTGTGTTTTCACGGCAGGTGTTCCTATTGACTTTGACTTGACAGGCTGTGTGTCAGCGGTGTGGGTTTTTGCAGTCTGTTTCTCAGCAACCTTTGGAGCTGCTTCATCAGTTTCGCCCCTAGGCAAGATCTTTTTTGTTGGGGCGGTTGGAAGACTCTTGTTCCTAGGTCTTAAATTGTATTTATCTTGTAGTTCGGCTATAATATCATCTGCAATACCCTGATAGGTCAAATCTTCAGAAGTATCGTTGCTAACATCGTCTTCTGATCTAATTTCTTTATTTAAGGATTTTTCATAATCTTGTCTTGATAAATAGGGTGATTTACTATCGTCGCCAAGATTATTTATATCCTCATCTAACTCTTCAAAATCTTCTAGGTCTTCCTCTCCAATGAAGTTTTCACTTTTGAAGGGGATTGGGATTTTTTTATCCTCGTTCTTAATTGTTTTATGTGGGGCCTGAGGATCAGGATTCCTTCTAAAATCTTTCCTAGGAAAAGTATCCCTTTTTTTTTTATCTAGTTCCATTTTTGAGATCTTATTTGACAGTTCTCTAATTACCTTAGCCATCTCGTCTATTTTATCTCCCAAGGATTTCCCCGATCCTGAGGATCCGCCTTATTCTTTGAATTTCCTACTTTCTTTGTTCCCGGTTTCTATTTTTGCTTTTAATTTCCCTGATGCCATCATGTTCGATTTGATTTCTAGGGAATCATCTTGCATTTTCATGAGATCTGTTGATCTCCTTTCTCTCAATAATAGAGTGAATTCAGGATCAAAGGCTCCAGCGAAAGTCACCTTTGTTGCAGGTTGAGAAGGTTTGACCTCGACCGGGATTTTACTATACAACTTGATAAACCTTTGTGTGAACTCGAGAACTGATTCTGAGTTTTTCTTTCTGAGGGATCCAAATTCAGTTAGGTAATAGAGGTGGTCTCTCCTTTCCCCCCATTGTCTGATAAAAGAATTTTCAAGTTCTTCGTAAGATCTTAGAGATCCTACTGCTAAGGCTCGTTACCAAGTCCTCACCTATCCTTCAAAAGTTTGAACGAGGAGTCTAGAATATACATCTTCGTGTTCGATTCCAAGGATGTCGGTAAATTGGTCAAATAAATTTATGTGTTCTTGAGCGGTTAAATCTCCTTCCCCTGTAAATTTGGGAAGGCTTTTCATATAATTTTCCGGAAGGTCGTGTAGGGGAACTAGGAGGACAAGGGGGGCATATCTGGCAGCTACCTTAGCAAATATTCCAGGAAGCGGTGCTTGGCCACCTGCTGGTCCTCCTGGGGCACCGCCCCCAACTCCTGCACCTCCGTGTGCAGCCATTGATGGATTTGAGGCTGAAGCTCGGAGTGTGTGAGGAGAAGGCTCACAGAAGTTTGGGGTATATACTTTAGGAAAAGAGAACATATTGTTTGAAGGGGGGAGCGAGACAGATATCTCAAGTGTTTCCTTAATGTTCAACTGCGTAAAATCAGGCTGACAAATAGTATGTATGGGTGAAATGATTTTTCTAAGGGATCTTCGTGATTTTAAAATCTTTTCCGGATCAGAGACTGGCGAGGTCTACTTGTCGTCTGGGTTCTTTCTGGTGTTCTTTCGACTAAAAGCCAGTTTACTTATCGTGGAGTCGCCAAGTGAAAAATGAAGGTAGCCTTAGAAGGTTTTTCTATCTTTGTTCACTATCAAAGAAAGAAAGTGTCAATGTCGTTCTTGCCAGGGAAAAGTTTCGTTTCTTCGGTCCCCAGCAACGGCGCCAAAAAGATGTTGTTCCTGAGTTTATACTTTAAGGCTCTAAAGTATACCGTCAAGGCATCTGAAAAGATAAAGAGAATTAAGGGGTAAGACTCAATTGTGAAGGGTAAATCAGAGTTGGTTTCTCAACTGTCTCTGTCTAGCTTCCCATTGTTCTTGGATGTTGATATCTCTCTCGATAACTGCCCATTGGCGTTCCAATTCAACCCGGGTAGTTGTTGTTTGCAGGACAGTATTAAATAAGTTCAAAGCAATGCTAGTTTGATCTTGAAGGCCAGGTTCTATGTTAGGCTGTCTATTATTTGGGACAGTCATGGGGGGTAAAATTTTACTGAATTATAAAATGTTTAAAGATTTGTTGCTTCAGTTTTGAGGGATGAAATAGAAAAGGAGTTTTGGAACTCAAAATAATAACACAATAACAGTAGAGGTCATTTCCTGTACTTGAAATAATTTGAGAATAGTAAAATAATAACAAAAGTAACACTGCCGAAAAATATCAGGCTTTAATCATGAAAGAATCTCATATTATAACAGAAGAAGGAGAGAAAAACGAGATTTCTAATGAAGTATAAAATATAACCATCCAAATGAACTACAAGTCTTGAAACTGTTGGTAGCAATCAAAGAGGAAAAATTGTAAATGATTAGATAATCAAATAAATTCAAAGTACAATAGGATTTTGAGTTAAGGTATAGTTGATCATTCATTAGAAAGACATGAAAAGAAAGATGTTGAAAGATATTGAAANAAATATGAGGCTTTAATCATGAAAGAATCTCATATCATAATAGAAGAAGGAGAGAAAAACGAGATTTCTAATGAAGTATAAAATATAACCATCTAAATGACCTACAGGTCTTGAAACTACTGATAGAAATCATAGAGGAAAAACTGTAAATGATTAGATAATCAAATAAATTCAAACTACAATAGAAGTTTGAGTTAAACTATAGTTGATCGTTCATTAGAAAGACATGAAAAGAAAGATGTTGAAAGATATTGAAAACAGAGTAAAGGAACACATAGCTTCAAGTTGACAGAATTCGGAATCTCTTCTGCATTATCTATATCTCTATAAATCGGAAAACTTCTAATACAATTGACTCCCCAAAAAACCAAAAGCCCTTTTCTCAGTCTTGTGAAATTATATTTATACTTGATCACCAGACTTTTTTTGTTGGTGATTAACTAACTTCCGAAGACTAACGGTTACATGAATGTGAAATACTGAACCGTTTATATTTCTATCTTTATCTTCTTTGATTAATTTCGATGATGAAATTTTCAAAATAATACTTTATTTCTTTGTTGATGAAACTCCTTTTTTGAGACAATCAATACATTTTCCCAAGAGCTGCACCAACACCCTAGGAGCCTTTGGAATATCGTTCGCCTCAAATAGGAAGAATTTTCTCTGTAGTCCTGGTAGACGGTCATCAACTATCTTTCCTATAAACTCAATAGTTTGTAACTTTAAATTCGGCTTCACCATCCACATGTTAATCTGTGTAACATCAATTACCTTTATCTGTGAGATTTCTATTTGAATTTCATCCAGATTCTCCTTGAAATTTAATTGATGCCTTCCAATGTTGATTTGTCCCAATAACCCAGGACAGTTTTCTCTTCCAATGTTCAACGAAGCCTTATCTAGAAGATCGAAAATTGCTTGGCAATCATCGTTAACCTCTTTGGTTATTCTCTTGTTTTCAGCAAGGCTTGCCTCCTAAACCTTGAGTATTATATCCCCTTTGATCTACTCTGAAATAGATAACTTTTGAGTCTTTCCAATCTCCTCTTTTGCTGAAAGAATCACTGCCTTTTGAAAAGTGGTTCTGGCTACTTTTGCTTCCCTCTCCTTTAATAGGATATTGTCGAAGGATTTGCTTGTCTCCTGAAAGTAAGTCTGAATAATTTCTATCTTAGAGATCAATCCTTTTGCTCTTTTTCTATTTTTGCATGTATTTCCAATGCCTGGGCTTGGAAAGTTTCCATCTCTACCACTTGATTTTGGATTGAACTCATCTTGTTCTGTAATTGTTTATTCATTTCTTCCTGATTCAGGACCTGTGCTTGACTGGCCTGTATCTTCATGTTCTCTTCATTTAATCTTGTTCTTAGTATTTGAATATCCTATATGTCACTCATTATGGCTCGTTCTAGCCCTTTGTTTATTTCCAGACTGATACTTCTTTTAGTCTCCCTTAATTGAATTTATAGTTGGGATATCATTTGGTCTTTCTGTTGTAACCTAATCCTCTAATTGCTTACAGAGTGTAAATTTGCTGATGCGAAAGCTCCCATTGTGCCTATTGTTTCTGTAGTGAATTCCCCTTCTTCAAGATTTGTCCATCTACGATGATCTTATGCTTTTTTATCATCGTGCCTCCTCTTAGATGCATTTCCTGTTTCAAGATAGCCTTTCTCTTTTTACTAAAAAAATAATCGGATGAAGGAATTTCATCTCTAGAAATAGGTTCGAGATCACTAACATATAGAGCTCTCTCTTGGGGGTTTCCATAGGTAGATTGCAATGGGGTCAAAGAAGTAATAGGGCTTCCAAGCTTTGTCGATACCGTTCCTCTTATTTTTTCGAGAAAATTCTCAGGGATTTCTGGAGATGTTTCCAACTCCTTTCCTTTCCCTGACTCTGAGTTCTCGATTTGTATAACTTTTGTTATTAGTGAAGGCATTTCAGTCTCCTTCAAACTTTCCTTTGTATTTTCTTTATCCTGTGAATTTGATTCAAAGTCTGGGGGAGGTCCTTCCTGCTTTGGAGGGGGAATCGTGTATTGACCTTGCAATATCTTCGGTAAACAACTTCGCCTATGGATTTGGAAAGTCATAAAACCAGTCTATAAGTCGGGTGGTAATGCCCGTAGTCTATTTAATACTTCCTCATAAGTTTTGACCTCCTTGAACATATCATCATAAGCGAACCTTTCATGTTCATAAGCTTTCATACAGCAGTGTATCAGGTGTCTGTTCACTAGTTGATAAGGGTCATGCTTTTTGTGCTCAATATTTACCATTTTGATTTCTTCAAGCGATTTTGCTTCCACCTTGGAATGGCCCAAGTTTAGTAATGAAAATTTCTTGATATGCACAAGGAAGATTGGCCAGGATTTCTTTTGAGCCTCATTTAGCTCTATTCCGATACCACCTTTCACTATTTGGTGTGCTACCTCTCTCAATACTAGTTTGTCTGGGAGAAATTTTGGAAGTGTGTGAGGAGGGACTGAGCACCCATAAACCCTGATGTAGGAGAAACTTTCTTCAATGAACCAGTCGGCTATTGCCCTGAGGTTTTCTGAGACTGTCTCAGAGATGCGAGGAGGATCACATCCATAAAGCATTTTATGCATTGGTATTATTACGAAATGACAAATTTCATAAAATGAATTTATTGTGTTTTCTTCTCACATCTTTGAATGATACTCGTGAATGGGTCGGGGGCAGGTTATGTTCCAATTCCAAATCATCAGAGGGAATGGAGTCAAAAAACAAATGGCGTCCATTATGTATGTCGACATGTAAAAGGCCACTGGTTGACCTTGAGCTTTTGCGGCTTTGTAATTTGAAACCTCTTTGGCCAGGTTATCGGATAAAATCTTGCTCCAGTTGCAACTATATCCTTCTGATGCCTCCTCTAAAAAGGGTACCCAATCTGTGGGAAAATGACAGGGATTATTTTTTCCAAAGAGTCTACACAACATCATGGCTACATAAACCATGTATTCATTCAAAGATGTGATGGCTTAATTTCCGTGAGTATCGACCCTATATTTCGATGGACATCTCCACCATCCTTTGATTAAATCGGGATAAGTTCAGTCTGCCTCAGTACACTCCTTCCTTTGAAATTCAACTATAAACTCAGCATTGTAAATATATTTAGGATTGGGTGAGAGTTTGTACATTAATTGGATATGTTCAGGTCTAAATGAGTCGATAACGACTGACTGGTCATTCAAAATACTTCTTGTCGGAATATAAACCTTCTCTAGGGCCCAACTGACCATCTCATTGTACACCACGAGCCGTGGACGTGCTGCAATCTTGTGAAGCTCGGATTCGGCTATGTCTCGAAGGTGATTCTTGGAATCATTTGGGGAATTTTTGATTTCATAGTCCAGAATTTCATAGATTTGTCTCCAGGATTTGATCGAGTCGATAGCATGTGGTGTTGTGTCGGATATGATATCTGCCTCTGGACTTCAAATCTCATTTGTATCTTCACTCTTCTTAGGTGCTTTCTTTGGTGCCATGATTTTCGTATCAGAATGAAAACTTGTCACTAAAGAGAGATGTATGAGTTTAGCTGAATGCGTCTTACACCTGATAGCATGAACCAGGATAAATTGTGAAACATAGACCTTTAATTCTCTTTTAACTCATTTAATGATGAAGGTACTAACGCAGCTGACAAGAACTTAATACCTTAAATGCAGTGAATATTTTTGAGATATGCATTAGTGTCACATAAATCATCAATTATACGTTATTAATGTGGCCATATTTCAGCAATCCCAGATTCAAAATTCGAAAGATTTCATTCAACGGTACCGAAAATAAGAAACTAACTAAGAAGTTTAATTACCGTTAATCATGTTTTTAAAACAAAGTTAGTTCTGTTTAAACGTTGATTATGGTTCGAGACTTCGCGTTTCGGGGTTTTGGGGATCGTGGATACATGAGGTATGTCATCGCTAAACCCCGATTCCCGAAATTGCGAAATCACGATGAGATTAGGTTAGGCCTTAACTTTCGTATTAGTAAATTAATTAATCATGATTAAAAACTAACTTCCATTCTTTCGGGAAATCGGGGATCGGGATTTCATGATTCAATATGTATGGAAAACATATGGTTTTGAGTAGACCCAAATCCCAAAATGTTTAAAAATAGTTAATCAACTCCTCTAGGGTTTAAATTACCGTGATTAAAAATAACTTTACAGAATGTGCGTCGAGACTTTTAAAACACTTTTGTTTTTTGTTTTTTTTTGTCGTTAATTATTTAAAGGATAAAGCTTGTCGGGATTTCGGTACCGGGATTTTGGAAATGATAGCGAGGGTTATGCTTTATGAAAATCCGAAACCCGAAAAAGGAAAGTTTTAGTCTTAGAGATAAAAACTTTAAAAACTATTTCAACACTCGCCACATTAGTTGCCACTTGTTTGAAGATAATGTCGTTATTAAAGTGGCGAAGATCTCATAAACCTTGTAATAGATTCAAAAATATTATCGTGCATGCCGACAACTTGGAAATAAGAACCACGACGATTAAACCATCAGAGTAATACGTGGTAAATTAAGAACTAATATTCCAAGCTATAAATATCCACAATAGCGCCACTTATTTCCAAGACTAGAAAACCATGTAAATAATGTCAAGTAAGAGAAAGGAATTGCATTGCAGGAATACATTAAATACACTTGGACGTGAAGATCAAGAGTTCCAGTGGTCGCTAGCTTACAACAATTACAAGGCCCTCCATCCAGCTAAGAAAAATATGAACCTGTTCTGGACTTCAAACATATCCCTTGTTGGTTTTGTTCCAGAGTCAACATATTTTAAGGAACTTGTTTAGTGGTGTGCAGATAAATTAAATTCAGAGAAGAAAATAATCCAGCTCCAAGGACAACAGCCTATATCTTTATCTCCTTCAATATTTACCAAAATGCTATGGCTACCTACACCCACCATGTTATTCAAGGGAAAAGAGGCTAATTAATTCCTCAAGAAACACAAAGGAGGAGAAGAGATCCTTAGTAAATATCTGGTCAACCCAAATAATAACACTAGTGCTTCCAAGATTGAGGTAAGAACCTAAATATTGAGCTTTCTTTGTTCCTTCCAGATTTCAAATGCCTACACAAGATTCATTGCAAAAGGTCATTGCATCTAAGGGCATCAAAAAATTGTCCTTTTATACATCAAAATCCTACCTAACACAATGTTAACACACATCAACATGACATCATCAAACATATGTAAATGTTGGAAGAAAGTATTTTCCAATACTCCTAGAGTCAGTTGAACTTCCAAGAGATTTAGGTAAACCAAAGGAGTGAATTCAACCACTAATGTTGGTCTATTATTGGATCTTTAGGATTGAGTTCAAAATACCAAGTTGAAGTTAGTGAAGGGGTTGGTTTAGAGAAGTTGAAGATCAAGAGGAGAGTTGTAGATGAAGTGGAGAAGGAGATATACATATAGTATAAGGATTCTAGACCATTGCTAAGGAGTGTAAAGCATTGTATGAATGATCATCTTCACAGAATGTATAGTAGGAGTTTAAATTGTAATTGGAAGCATTTCTTTGGCCACGTAGAGTCTTAATGAATATGGGGTTTCTTCTCCATGAGAGTTCTCTAGTGAAAATATTGTTGTGCTATGGATATCTATGTGGTGTTTTTATTTTTCTAGTTTTGTTGCATTAAATTAAAGGTTAGATGTTGTTGTGATGCACATGTTGTTGGGATTCCACAAAGGTATTGGGTGACAATTAACATTATTGGTTGTACACATAGGATGTTGAGTGTGCACACACAACTAGAACTTGATCATTCGTAAGCTTGGGAGCTAAGCACATGTGGTTCAATTAAGCATAGAATGGTATAGTGGGAAGGATGGATCTATAACTTGGTGAGTTATGTGTTGTTTTGTGCTAATAATCGTCGAGGTTTTGGGTCATTGATGAAACCCCACAAGTGTGTTTCCCCTCGAAAATATTGTCATAGGCATCATTCCTTAACTTTGAAAAGGGCATTATTCCTTTGCCAAATAAGAGGAGGTATTGACCAAGGATGGTGCTAGCACTCTGTAAAATTTGTCTGGTTGATAGACAAACGACAGAGGTAACTATTTCAACCAACTTTAGAGCTGGGCACTAGTCTTCTAAACTCAGAGAGGGCTCTCTCATGTCACTTGATATATCTTTGGCAATCAGTGGCTAATTTGGTTTGTTTTGGGGTTTTTATAAAGTTGTTGGATAGGAAGGGGAGGGACACTTAGGGATATGGAGTCAAAATTCTAAAAGTGAATGAAAATAATGACTAGCAGGTAGAAATCTCCAGAGGATAAAGGCTAAATGAGGCAATGAATCCGAGTTGTAAATTGAGTTTAATCAGAGTGGTAAGAGGAAGGAGAAAACAAATAACTACATCAGAGCATTATGGAAATGAATTATGAATTCGCTAAGAAGAAACACACACAGTTTAAATTGCTTAAGCCAAGAGTGTCACAAGACGAATTCTGGGCCTTTAACTCTCCAATTTAAATAGAAGAAAATGCAAATTGAAATAAAGAACACAGGAAATACATACAATGAAGGAAGACAAAACTCATATCACCACCATTAGAATATTTTCATAGAAACTTCAAAAGCTTATGCATGTATATTCAATTCAACTCCAAAAAATTATAATAGAGTCTAGAAGCAACAAAAAGGTGCCCTTGCACTTCTGGCAACATTAATTCATTCAGACTTTCTAGTACTTATACAATTCGATTACAATGGTTGAAAACGAAATGTTTCAACTTCTAAAACTGACTATAATAATTTCAACTGGCAGTCTCGACATATGAACCGATTTACAATGATTAAAAAAAAAAAATGTTTCATAAACTAGGGATAGATCTCTCTGACTGTTCGGCTTCCTTTGCACCATTTTTCATGTTGCGATACATTATCGAACTTGCCAGTTTGGTGACACCTGGAGGTTACTTACTAGTCCCTAGAAAACTGTATTTCGTCCTGCCTAGTCGCATGATCTCCTTCCACTGTGAGTCGAAAGGAATCTCGTAATCCATCATTTCCTTTATCAGAATCTCCAGGTCAATGCAAGTAGCGTAAGACATAGTTGGCAGCCCAGCTTTCACTATCTTGAACTGATTTAAAATCTCAAATTCTGTAGCCAAATATTCCACCAAACTGGGTCCCTTCAGATTCTCTTCTAGGCCTTCAAATTTTGAATGATCCATTCTGCACTGAGTGAGGAGAGAATTGTATTCCTCTTGATTGTATAATTTCCCTTTACCATACCAAAATGGTTGGAGGCCCTTGATAAACAATTGTTCAAATGTATCCCTAAACTATTGTATACTCTGTTCCATTTGCACAGCTTTGGTTTGAACTGATTTGAGCAAATTGTGTTTAGTGATGATCCTCCTGGCCCAAATGATCAATGCAGTTATTTCCTTTACCCCAATGGTCTGAAGATCAGCAATGGGCATAGAAATCAACAAATCAATAGCGTTATGGGCCCATTCCAAGGGTTTTTTCACCATTGTTTCATTAATAACAGTACATATGCTTCGGGCAGTGATAGCCATGTTGTCTTTGTCATTTATAAAATCCAGATAAACTCCGAATTTAGAAGCTTCAGCAACAATAGCATCCCAGATTACATGTTTATCTCCTTGCAATAGTACTTTTCCCTTCATTATCCTCTTCAACGGGTTCACCCTCTCTTGCAAATCTTGATTATCCTTTTGAAATTGGGCCATCTTTTCTTCCTTCATTTTCATCTCTTGCTACAGCTTTTCTATGATCTCCTTAAGGCTCTTGATCTCCCTTGTCTTTAATATTACTTGGGACATATCCTGAACCAATCCATCAGTTCTTGATCTAGTTTTTATAGTAGAAGGTACAATAGCAGCCATGTCTGATTATGTTGCCTGTCCTCATGCCCAAATCTCTTTTTCCTTTTCAAGCTGCAATAGTTTGGCTTTGTAATTTAGCGCTTCATGTCTGAATGTCTCCTTTTCTTTCTCTAGGCTAACTCTTATGTCTGTGAATGTTCTATGGCGGACATCTTCAGCTTCTTCTTTAGGCTTTGGATCATCTTTTCTTTCTCTCTAAAGAATATTTTACCCCTTGAGGGCCTTCAGATTCCAATATTTTGACCTGGGTCTGCCAGGCTTTGCTGGATGCTTTCTCATGCTTCAACTATCCATCTAATTTAAGTCCATGGGTTGTTAGTCTCAAAACCCTCAGAATCGGACTCAGATACTCTGAATATAGCATATCACTAGTGTTTCTATGGAACTTTACCTTGTATATGTTGGATTACTAAGAGGGGGGGTGAATCAGTACTAGCGTAATTATAATCCTTTTTCTTCAAATGTTATATAAATGTAGAATTATTATCCAATAATGAGCAGTAAGAAATAAACAATCACACACATACACAATACACCAGTGTTTTACATGGAAACCCAAATCGGGAGAAAACCACGGAATGGTGTTTCTTATATGTCTTGAAGATTTACATTCATTGGAAGCACCAACTTCCTTTGTTTTCCTATTTTACCAAGTGACTGGAGGAGGCTCCAACCCCCCTAGTTTCTCAGGGCTACAACCTAAGGGAAGCTAAAACTCCCCAATTCTGGCTACAACTAGAAAGTAAGCTACAACCCCAATGTTCTTTGGCTACAACTAGAGGTGGCTACAACCACATGTCCTTGCCCGATCCAACCACCTAAAGGTAGAGTAGAATGATGGAACCATTGTCACACTATCTTTGGCAAGAGATATACAGCTATAAACCTATACCAATAAATCTAAACCATGCATCAACCTATAATCAGCCCCAGCCACCCTTAAACAAGTGCATCAACCATGCACCAACCTGTCCTGTAACACGTAATCAACATGTACCATAAACCGGTGCATCAACCAGCCACCAACCTGTAATTAGCATTTACCATAAACAAGTGCATCCAACCATGTATAAGTATGTACCAATCATGTGTCAACTACTCATTAACTACTGACTCATCAATATGTACCAACATCATCAACTATACACCTCATGTATGTGCGGCTAACTCATCAACTACTTGTCTCAACATGTACTCAACATGTATACAAACAAAAGCCCTCATCAATTTCATCATCAAATATTATTTGTAGCTTTGTAATGAATCTGATGTGTGATCCACATACCTGCAAACCTTCCCTTAACTTTAAAACAAAGGAGAACCTTCCTTAACTTTAAAAACAAGAGACTAGCATTTTCATCAAACTTTTCTTTAGTCTCACATGACTAGTTTTGGATTAGTCAACAACCCTAACTTGAAGTAATCATAACTTTGAACCTGTAATGTATAAAGATCTGAAACTGATAAACAATTTTATTCATTGTGTTTTATGCAATTCCTCCAAGTGTCACTACTTGTAACCTCTCATAAAAGGAGTTATAGCAAAGATGGCATACCTTGCTGAATTCTGGCTTATTCTAGAGAGCGACCTTGTAGAGCATGCCCGGCACAAAATATTTGATGAATTTATATGAAACTATTACACATAATACTAGAGACTTTACCCTAACCAACACATTTTATCTTACTGAATTTAGATCTATTATGAAGAAGTTATGACGTTTTTACCCGAAACACCTGATTTTGACTAGTTTCAGGACTGGCCACAAACCCTATTTGCTACAGAGTGTAACTCCCAAAATACAACGACCCACAAACTGAATTTTTTACCACAGATACTTGGATATTTTTTCTCACTTTCATATCAATTTCAGGATCTGAATAATTATAGAAAAAAAATTATAGCAAAAATGGTGAGATGACCTGTAAATAACATACCTTAGAAAGCACCATCAAAAGAATTTATCCTTCCTTGCATTTCGGTCTTCTTTTCTTCACTTTCCTCCGAATTTCGGCTTAGATATCATTTGGTTACCTCAAACACCTATATATATTCAATATGCTCAAGTGTGATTCAAATGAGAGAGCCTTTCCTCTTATTTATACTCTCCAAGTGGCTTCCTTAAAAACATCTTCTAGGTCACTTGGTCCACTTTCATTATTTTAGGGTTGGGTCCACTTCTAATTTCTCCATTAAATTTATTATTGAAATAATTTATTTTGTATTCACTTTGAATTATAATACACTCATCACTTCACTTTATTATTTACCTTTTAAAATCTCT
>SNQJ01S0061828.1:49470-79697 GCA_010110895.2 Picea sitchensis | reverse complement strand
CCACGGTAGCTCCCGGAATCTCAGTCGGCAGCAAAGGGGTGTTTTTGGCTCCAGACACAATTTCCAAATCAGCAATAGTGATAATGAGCTGTCAACCTTTATTTGTAGAGTTTTTGGCCTCTTTTTGTCACCATTTTGGCCCCAATGCTATATTGATCTGATGGTATCCTGAAAATCCATTGGTGAATGAATAAACTTCTTGTCCTCCTACTTTCTCCAACACTTCATCCATGAAGGGTGTAGGGAACAGGTCATGTAAGAATGCATCATTCAACTTCCTCAAGTCGACGTATATTCTTATCCCACCTTTTTTTTTCTCCTAAAATACCATTGGGCTTATCCATTTTGATTCTTCCATAGGTTCCATGATTCTGGATTCGAGCATCCTATCGATCTAAACTTTAATTTTTTTCTTATAGATCAGATTTAGTCTATATCATCATTGTTTGATCGGTCTTGCTTCAGCTCTGAGTGGTATATTCATTTCACCTATCTCTCCTTCTATGCCCTTCATTTCTGTAAACATTGTGGGTGTTATTGTTTACATAGCATTAGGTTAAACATGAAGTTCATTCCATTTATCGATTAACCATAACTGTAAATGGTGCAACAACCAAGATCACATGAAGAAGCACCATGCACAAGAACACAATATATATCCTGGGAAACCCTTCTCAAACAAGGGAGAAAAACCCATCCAAATCATTTTCTATAATCTTCAAGAGAAATACCTTTACCTTCAATAATATCCTAGCACACAAGATGGTGCACAAAGCCTAGAAACCCTATCACCCAAGAGAGGTGCACAACTTTGACCAAGAAGTGTGATTGCTGAAATTTCCAAAACTTCCAAGTGAGTGTGTGTCTACAAATGAGAGATTTCCTCTTACTTATATTAGACTTTTTCTATCAACTGAAGTGTCTATTAGCACAATAGGGCTGACTTCACTTAGACATATTAATTTTTTGTTATTATAATAATTAATATTAATTATCTTTTATAGTTTATCTTTAGACACAATAAGATAGGGCCGACCTGTACCCTTTACACAATAACTAGGGTTACAGGTAGGTATGACTCTTGAACAATATATATAGAAAAGGATCTGATACACCCACTAGTGCTCATCCACTAGGCACCACATCCATAGGGATGCCATAGACCTGAGTCACTGCATTACACATATGAGCTAGGTCCTCACACGTGCACTTATTCTCATCCATAGTCACGTCTGCTCTACAAATATTCTTTCCCACTACCACCAATAGGAGGATCATTTGGAGTCTTCACATCAACTCTGTTGCTTATTTAGAGGAGGCCATCACATCATCTTCGTTATTATTCTCATGATGATGTGCCCAATTCTTTTCAGGATTTTCCTAACTCAACAGATCACTCTTACATCGGATAATCATCTAGAGTTCTTCTCTCTCACTTCATGGAGGAGGCCATATACATTCCTAGCCCCTTTCCCAGGATGGAACCATGAACCCTTTATTAGGGGATTTCTCTCAGGTTTGTAAGCTGAGAGTAAGACTTCACATAGCTTCTATATTCCACATCTCACAGGTTTGTAGGTTGGAGGATGTTTCCTATGGATGCATTCATTGACATTCCCTCTTAGATAGGGAGGCATTATCCATCAAGCCAAGTCTCATACCGATGTACTCCGAGTTTTGTTTTTGGCTAATGTTATCCATACTCTCTCTTAACTCAGAAGGATTTCTTCACCAAGTAAATGTTTGCAGTATACTTAGGTGTGGGAAGGTACTTGCAAGGATACAATATTTCTTTTGTATCATATCTCTAATATGAAGGTATTTCATCTCGTCGTGTTTTGAACAATCAGAAAACACTGGAATCTCAAGGAGATTTACATATGACTCTTAGTTATCATCATAGGATCCATCTCATGGTTAATTAAACCTGTCAGAAGTTTTTGGAGCCACATTGCTTTGTACACTCACTGCTAGATATACTTTGTCTTTGGTACACTCAAGTCCATAGAGTTTTGTTTCCTGCTGTGTCAGGAAACCCTGGAGGAATTCAAGGTAGAACATCAACCGGATGTGCTTTACCGATTTACTGTAATTTCTGCTCAATCTGAATCAACATATTCTGTCAACTTGAGTTAACACTGTAAGCATATCTCAGACCATATCCAACTATGTCTTGATACATGTTTTGTTGTTGCCTAGTGATCCTATCTTGGTTGACTCATAACATTCATTGTATGGCATGGATCAAGTCTATTGTTTTCTGGATACATTAGTGATCTAATCAACTGTGGATTAGTCTCATTTGAATCATCATCAATCTTCTTCTTTAAATCCATCACGGTGGATTTTCATTCTAACATACTTCTTTTCCCAAGAAGTAGTGTATCATACTCAGATCCTTTATGAAAATTAGAAGTCAATGCTTGCTTGTTTTCAACAAAAAGGTTTTCTAAATAAGTCATCAAAATTGGGCTCTCATCACCAACACTGTAATAATATAGGTTTTTATCAGCAACACTCTTGCTGAAATCCAAACTCATCAAGAATA
This sequence comes from Picea sitchensis, assembly GCA_010110895.2. NCBI lineage: Eukaryota > Viridiplantae > Streptophyta > Pinopsida > Pinales > Pinaceae > Picea > Picea sitchensis. The sequence continues at coordinate 77,149 of SNQJ01S0061828.1, read as the reverse complement.
TGTATCTGATATAGTTTCCAACTCATGGAAGGTAGTATAGATGTAAGTGTATCATGTACACTAGGTCAAGTGTCTCATCATAGAAAAATCCCTCTATTTATGAGGAACCTATAGCTATAGATCTCATTTTTAATTTCTCGACACTTCCATCGACTGCAGGCTTGATCTTATATATCCACTTGGAAGTTACCACAAACTTCCTTTTCTGGTTCTTGAATAATGTCTTATGCATAATCCTTTAATATGTATTGGTATTCTTATGTTATGTTATCTTTCCATACCAGTTCTCTTTGTTGTTTCTCTAAAACAAGGAGTCTCAGCATCAATGAGGTGGTTCATGACTGAAGGATAGCTCGAAAAATATATTTTTTCTTTCTCAGAATGTTCCTTGAGAGGCTTGTATGTTTCTTTGCCTCTTGTAGAGTGAGTTTAGGTAGGTCTTTTATTCCCTACTGCGATATTTCTGAACATATCAACTGGTGAAACTGGATTGACTGGAATAATGTTTTTCTCCCTCTAAACTGCTGAAGGGGGAGAAAGGTATAGTCTTACTGTCAATCTTCATCTGATATTCTCTAGATCTTTGAAGGATTATTTCAAGCACAACATTTCTTCTTGTCTCAATCTATCTCTGACCGGGGATGTTGAACTGGAATGTATTTGAAGATTCATTTTATTCCTCTTTCAAGGATAATGTTTCTTCTTTGCACAAAGGGAAAGGTTTTGGACTCTCGTACCAGGGATAATGGTCCAAGTTTTGAAATCTCTTTTATAAGTAGTGATATTATTCTTTTATTCTAAGGAACATACAATTCACTGTAAGATTTAGAACATAAGAACTTTACCTATTTGTAGTAACGTTCTTATTTAGAGAAAATACTTCTCGTTTCTTCTTTCTTCATTTTTCTTAGATGGATCAGGATCAACGTCAACAATGATGGCACATTGTTTTTCCTTCTTTCTAGTTGGACAATATTTAGCAACATGTCCATACTTGTCACATATTTAGCATTGAACTTTTGAGAGGTATCTTCTTTGATATGAAGGATTTTCTTATTTAAATGTTTTCCTGAAGTTTCTTTTGAATTTTCCTCCTTTTCTGGTATGGAATGCAAGAGCATGATTTTATTCTGAGTTGTCTTCCACTCCTCTATTTCTGAGTCTTAGTTATTATTGTGTACAATCTATCCATAGTCATTCAAATGTTGGTAGAGTTTCCCTTCCACTGATGCTCTGAAGGAAGGGCTCCCATGATTTTGGAAGATTCTGAAGAGTAGTTAAGACAAGTTCTCTATCAGATATGTTTTCTCCAATTGTCTCTAGTTGTTCTTTAACTTCTGATAGCTTCATGAAGAAAAGTGAAAATGTGTCATATTTCATCATCTTAGTAATTTGGAGTTGAATTTTCAAGGCAAGGGCTCTGAGAGTGTTGTCACTTTCAAACATTCCTTTTAGCATTTTGTACATGTCGTAAGCAGTCTTCAGATTTACAATCTGGGGCAAGAGATGATCTCTTACTGAGTAGATGATTATCTTCCTTGCTCTAACATCATCTTATTTTCTTATTTTCTTCTCTAATTTAGTTGTTGTTTCTGGTAGAGTTTTAGTGGTTTCATCTAGGAGATCTTCTTCTTCAAGAGTGACTAGAAGCTTTGATTTCCAAGGGTTGAAGTTGCTTTCTCCATCAAGCCTATCTTCCATTGGAGTTTTGTTATTCATCTTTTCTTGAATCTTAGTAGTCTAGATTATGTTTTGGACTTATGACTGCCAAAAAATCAATTTAATAGTATTAGAGAGATGCTTGTTGATCCAGAAAAATATTTCTTCAAAAAAAACAGAAGCATTTTGCAAAACTTTCGGTAGCCTAGAAACCCTAGGGAAAAAAATCAAATTTTCTCAGAATTGATTTTTGAGAGACCATGGAGATGCACTGGAAGATGTTGTACTCTTATTTGGTGGAATTATCCTCAGCACCCAAGTTTCAAGGGTTGAAATACTTCAAGAAGGAGGGTCGTACAGAATTTTCTAGAACCCTGGGAAGGTCGTACGGTTTTGGAGAGGTGAAAGGTTTGTGAAAAAGGGGTGAGAATTGGTGGATGCTTGTGCAATGGGTTCTTCCATGACCTATACTCTAATACCATGTTATTGTTTTCATAGAATTATGTTAAGCATGAAGTTCATTCCATTTATCAATTAACCATAACCATAAATGTTGCAACAACTAAAATCACATGAAGAAGCACCATGCACAAGAACACAAGATATATCTTGGGAAACCCTTCTCAAACAAGGGATAAACACGTAGCCAAATCATTTTCTATAATATTTAAGAGAAATACCTTTACCTTCAAGAATATCCTAGCACAGAAGAGGGTGCACAAAACCTAGAAACCCTAGCGCCCAAGAGAGGTGTGCAACTTTGACCAAGAACTGTGATTACTGAAATTTCCAAAACTTGCAAGTGAGTGTGTGTCTACAAATGAGATATTTACTCTTACTTATATTAGAATTTTCCTATCAACTGAAGTTTCTATTGTCACAATAGGGCCGACTTCACTTAGACATATTAATTGTTTATTATTATAATAATTAATATTAATATTAATATTAATTATAGTTTATAGTTTATCTTTAGACACAATAAGATAGGGCCAACCTGTACCCTTTACACAGTAACTAGGGTTACAGGTAGGTTTGACTCTTGAAAAATATATATAGAAAAGGATTTGATACACCCACTAGTGCTCATCCACTAGGGGCCACATCCATAGAAATTTCATAGACCTGAGTCACTGCATTACACAGATGAGCTAGGTCCTCAGACGTGCACTTATGCTCATCCATAGTCACATCTTCTCTACAGATCCACTTTCCCACTGCCACCAACATGAGGATCATATGGAGTCTTCACATCAACTTTGCTGCTTATTCAGAGGAGGCCATCACATCATATTTGTTATTATTCTCATGATGATGTGCCCAACGCTTTTCGGGATTTACCTAACTCAACATATCATTCTTACATAAGATAATAATCTGGATTTCTTCTCTCTCACATCATGGAGGAGGCCATATACATTCCTAGCCCCTGTCCCAGGCTGGAACTACGAACCCTTTATTAGGTGATTTCGCTCAGGTTTGTAAGTTGAGAGTAAGACTTCACATAGCTTCTATATTCAACATCTCATAGGTTTGTAGGCTGGAGGATGTCTCCTATAGCTATATTCATTAACAATGGGGAATAGGTCATTGTACTCATGTAGTAAATCTGTTATGATTTCTATTGTTTTCTCATCCTAGTAGTATCCAATGTTGGCCATTTTGGGATTCTCAACTGTCCCAATGTTGACTTTCTTCATCTTGATCGATGTAGAAATTAATTTTGATTCTATAGGTGGACCTTCCACTTCTTTCTCGCCTTCAGCTTCCTCAATCTGAATATCACACTAATCATCTTCATCTGGTATTTCTTCCTGCACATGGTAGAATGGTAATAGTTCTTTCATTGTTTGTTTATTCTATTGTTTCTCTTATGTTATGAGTTCGACTTATGCTTCATGAATGAATATCACCCCTATTATTTGTTTAAGTGTTGCATCTATGTTTGGGTTCTCATGCTCGAATGAGAAAGTGACTATAAAATTCTGTTGTAGTGTTGGCCAGATCGCAGTTCCTCTGCGCAGTTCCTGGTCTGTATAGTAGTGTGTTGGTATTCCCTCTAAGGTATGTATGAAATGATGAGGCCATTCTCTGGGGGTGTCATTTTCCACAACACTCTACACTTCTCCAAGTGTTTCATTGGTGCCCCCTATCCATCATATTTCTGCTGTTGTTTTCTTTTCTGTTCTGCGCCAAACCTTATGCGTAGTAGCTGCTTGCATTGGTACCAATCCTTGATTATTTCCTTGTGTGTGCCCTACCATATTGCAGGTGTGGCCTTGAGTGCTATATCGAGTGCTAAGAGTCTCTGGTTTTATAACACTTCATCTTCATAATGTGTTAAGAATGCTTCTAGATCATTTACCCCTTGGAAACTGGGTGGTTCCCTTATCTATGTACCTACCCATATTACTGCGTGGTCTATTCTTGCACATATTCTTGTGGATACTTTGTGTATCCTTTGTTTCTAGTTCTCTAAACCTGTATCTGAGTCTGATGCACATGAAGTAATGCTATGCCAACTAAGTATCCCATATGCATTTGGGTTTACGTAATCCTCATCTCGCACAGTTTTTCTATACAACTGGATAATTTCCTCCAAGTATAAGAAAGTAGGATCTACAAACCTCTCCCCCTCCGATGGGTCTAATGGCCCAATGAACCTGTATTCTCTTGACTCAAATTTCATTTTCCATTTTTTTAAGTTGATTATGGCATGGTTATCAAACACCCAATCCAAGCCGAGCAATGTTGGATATGGTGTTGTGTGGTCCACTATCTCAATTACTTCGAATTCAACTTTAGTGTGCACTCCATCCAGGTCTAATTTCACTCCTTTCAGTCTCCCAATTGGTAGAACTCTATGTTGGTTTTCTAGTTTCAGCTAAACATGTGAATATCCTAATGTGGGCTCTCCCATACATTTCCATTTTTTCTTGGGTAATACATTGACTTTGGATCCTAGATCCAGTATGATATCTCCCATGTTAAAATATCTGATGTTGGCATTCAACCTGAACTCCCTACTTGTTCTTCTCCTTGTATATAGGTGATTGACTATTTTCTTTTCTAGTTTTCCTTCTATCTCTATGCTACATCTTTCTAACATACTTTGTAATATATTGATAGAGGATGGATCATTTAATATTTTTACACATGATTTCAAAAATCCTTTGATTGTACTTACTTGTCCCAGGGGCTGCATTTATTTTGTATGATCCAATGATGGAGGCATCTCATAATCTGGTACTTCCTTGTTATGTTGCACGATTGAAGTAGACATAGTGTATTGCTTAAGAAATTCTTGTCTGTCTTTATTAAATTTTTCCTTCTCGTTCTGCACATCAAACTTCTTCTTTGGTTCAACATTATTCTTCACCCACTGATGTTGTACTAGATCTTTTCGGACTGCATCGTTTCCTGTTTTATCTCCTCCACACTTAACTATGTTTATTTTTCTTTTTTCTTCCCTCACTTCTGCTGAAATCCATTGAACTTTCTGGTTGTTCTGATTCCTCTTTTCTTGGATCTTCCCTAATAACATAGGAAATTATTTCATGTTGTGATCCGATGCGTGACAATACATACAAGTCACTGGTGGAAATGAACATTCTCTTGCATAATGTTCTAGTTGTTGACATTTGTGAAATACCACTGTTCCTCTACCTCTTCCAAAGCTTCCTCTTTCTCTTCCTCTGCCTCTGTATCCAACTAGATCCCACGTGACATGTTATACTGAGGTACCTGACTGTACTATGTGGTATTGTACTGAGGCTATGTTGTGTTGTATTGTGGCTGCATGATATTATATGGTTGATGCACTGTATTATACTGTGGCTGCACAATGTGTTATGGGGTTGGTACCTGGTTAAAATAAGGTGCACCTTGCCCAGTCATCATTTCTTCCTACACCCTATATGCATCTAATGTCCTCTCTCTCATCAAGTCCATGGTTCTATAATCTTTGTCATCATGGCCCACTAACTTGCAAAAGTTTCAATATGAACTATTTGGAACTGTCTGGTATTTCTACATCATTGGGCAGTGATATCGGTCATGACCCTATTTATTACAGATTTTGCACCATAGTCCTCTTGTTGGTAACGGATTTGGCATTCTGGATGCCATATACTGTGCGAATGTTGGACATTCATTCTTATGGTGTCCTTTCGTCCTACATGTGGTACACTAAACAAATTCTTGTTTGTCCTTAGTTTTGTTCTATTTTAGCTGGAACGTCAAGTTCTTCAAATCCTCCTTCAGCTCTTCGGTAGCTAGATCCATCTTCTTATATTGTTTTTCTTCTAGTTCCAGGGCTTCCTGCAGGGCCTCTGCCTGTGTCTGAAACTTATGTTGTTGTAGTGGATACTTTAAGTGTGGTAATGGTAAATTGATGAACAAGTGTCTTTGATGCATATCTGTCATGAGATATTTCAAATTTCCTTTTAGACGCTTGAATATCTAGTCAATATCCCATATAGATTCTCCTAGTTTATGTCTAATTTATATCATCTCATTCATGTACTGGTCCTCTGAACTTGGCTTCTAAAACTCATTTATCAACAATTTCTTGGTGTCCGCAATTGTCCTAGTTGTCCCTGGTGGATTGTTTGTAGTTAAACTCATATACCAATCCAGTGTGCGATCCCTCAGTGTAATCGCTAGTTGTGCAAGTTTAGTTTCCTTGTCTGTGATCTATTTTGCTTCCCAAATCTTCTCACAGATAAACAAGTGCTTTTTTGGGTCCTCTGATGCTTCTCCTTTGAAATATAATAACCTAATGGTGGGATCGTGTCCTGCCATACTGAATGATGAACTACTACCTTCACATGGTGTAGATACTTGAATAATGATTCCTGAACTAGCTCCCCGAGTTGTTGTTCCCTATGTATATGTACTTCCTGTTGTCTTCTTTCTCTCGAAATTCAGTTGTCTAAACAGTGTCGTTATTTTTGGTGTGTTAGTCGCACATCGGTTTATGGGTTCCACAATGACATTAATATGGATAGGATTGCTACCTTTTATTCCCTCTCTTGGACCTCTTGTCTTCCTCTCATATGTCGCATGAAGGATATCTTCAATATTCTCTACAGCCCGAGGATCCTCTACCTCCTCTCCATCAGTTGCCAAGCCTTCCCTTGTGGCTACGACTCTCTTCTTGGTGTTCACCTTGTATTGGTAGGGTACTCCACTGCGCATCTTTCCAGCTGTCACCATGATCCGCTTTATCTAGTCGTTGTCCATCATAATTGGGTCCAAGGCTTCCTCCTTCTTTCCTTTATCCACTTCTCCTTCCATTTCTCCTTTTCCTGTCATTTCTTCCCCCCTTCCCCCATGCATGCAGGGAAGTTTAGATGTCTGAATCCATTGTCATTACACCTTTATTATTGAGAAATATATTATTAGAAGTATACATCGATCTAATATACATTCCTTGAGGCCCATGTAGAAACTCTTGTTCTGTTGCATTGTATGACTGCGCAGTATCTACTACAAATTCTGTTATAAATCCTGCTATAATACTGTCGAGCCAAAAATATACTACGCGGGTGAATTTTCTATTCATCTGCTGTAACTGCTCAATCCAAACTATGGTCCACTCTGTTGGAACAAGGGAAGACCCAAGGTTTAACGCTATAGTAACGCACCCAAAAAAGCCTAACTACGGGCCCTTTAGGCAACACCTGCGAAGCAGATGAAGTCTCACCAGAGGTAGAGGAAGGGGTGGTTGCAGGAATCTAGTGCCTGCAACCTTAGCTGGGACACAGATCTGTGATTAGAACACCTTAACAAAGCACTTAGCAGTTAAAGTTCATTAATATTCACCTTTATCTTACATCGCAGATAAACCCTAATAACAAAACGACACAATATTCACACAGATCTAATATAAGCAAGCACTAAGCACATCAACATAAGTTAGATCTAACATTCATTCACATTATTCAAAACTAAGATATCATATCAGATTCATCTAACATACATCAATGCACTAAGCATTTAATCACATAAACAAAAGAACAACCATAAAGCACATAGAAACCACAATGCAGGATATACGTGGTTCACCCCCACCCTATGGCTATGTCCACCAACTCTTATTCTTTATTTCTTTCTGTCAATATTCTACATGCAAAGAGCCTTGATATCTTACTCCGCCAAGGACAGGAGATCTGTGCACCTTGCTAGATCCTCCTACCCTGAACTACAACACAAATCCTTCCACAGTCTCGTACAATCACTTGCAATTAGCTCTGCAAGCCTCACACAGTATGCACAAAGAAATTACGATTACCACTTGCACTTAGCACCTAACATCACGCAGATGCCTCCCTTGCCTTAGCACTTAGAAAATAACACTTATCATTTAGCAACACATACTTGTCCCTCCTTCGATCACATAGATCGTACTCTAGCACTTAGCACACACTGGCCTCTTCTTACATCACCTAGCTTTCTATTTATATGTTACAAAATGGGCCTAAACATGGGTAAACCCATGAATCGACATCCTCATTCCAATTACATAATCCCAAAACCGAAAAATCCCTAAAAGGGGGTCGAGATCCTGTGATCTCTACTTCGACCTGTGCTTCATCTTCGATAGCATGTCGAAGTCCCAAAAGTAGGTCAAACATGACCAAGGATCCTCAAAACTTGGTCAAGGGAAAACAAGCCCCCAACACTCACCTGTGACTCGTCCCGAGTCACTCTGGTCTGGGTAGTTGTACTTTAAAATCCTTGAGCTTGGCTTGAGCTGCTTCGACCTGTTTCTGCGCCAGGGCATCCTGCTCAGTGAACTCTTGGATGACTACTTCATTGACAGGTCCCTCTAAACGTTATTTGACTGCAGTGACTACTTGTTCCAACTCCACGCCTCAGCCTTCAATCTCCTCAAATAGTTGGAAATATTTGTCTTAGACTGGTTGGAGCCTTTGAGTCACTTCCATTACTTTTCTATGAATGGTGTGCACCTGTTATTGAGCAGTGTGTTGTTCTTGGGATTGCTTCATCCTTTCAACTGTTGACAGGATCTTCAACTGTGCCTGTACTGTTGCTTCTTGCTGGTTTTCCTGTTGGAGTTGTGACTCTAGTACCTTTAGCTCAGTATCTTCAGTGAGTCACTCATAATTTTGTGCGTTGCGAGCACTTAGTTGTTTTAATTCTAGAGAGAATTCTCTGATCCTCTCAACTGCACTCCGGGCAGTGGCTTCTCTTTGATATCACACATCCTGCGAGGTACTTGGTAGGAGAAAGCATGCTATAATTCTTGCAGTCACCTAGGTTGAAGTCGATGAACTTCAACATCACAATCTTATCTTGTTGTGTTCTGACTGCACATATCCCCTTCAGGAGGTACGCAGTAACCATGGTGTAATCAAAGTCCCTCAAGGGATTGTCACGACTCATCACACTGGCCAGAGGCGAGATGTAGTTGGGTAAGATGGTCAGGATTAACTTCATGTTTTCTAGGTCATCTTTGTGCTTGGCTCTCTTCTCTGCAGCTGGTCGGGATGGTCCAGATCCGTGAGAAGATGATGGAGAGGATTGCACTTCTCGCATCGATGAATCTTGAATTCCTGTGGACATCACCCTCTAGGCCATCATATCAATTAAAAATTCCTCAACTGAATTCTCCACAACGCTGATCTCGTCCGACATGCACGCTCTCGATCAAAAAACTTGGGTGGATGGATGAGTGCTTAAAGAAATAGAATCAATGCCGATCTTACTAATCACAACGCGGTAGCAATGAGTTATGTTGTTATCTCTGATACAATTCACAAAAGTGTTCTCAGTGCAACATTCGACGGACTAAGTAGACATGATGTAATGAATCTCTTCAATGGATAAGAATCAATGCAATTTTGTCTGTTACGACGCGGTCCCAATGGTCCGATGGCGAGATTTCTGGTCATAACTATTTTTCTAACCGTTCTTGAACATCAGTCCAACGATTATAATGCTTCCAATGGTCATATCGCTTCGCCATGGCGAAGTGCCATGGGGCGCTGTTCTGATATCCCGACGAAGCTCCAATTTTGCAATTCTTCCTTCTGCGAAGTGCCCTCTAGGCCCTTCTGTAACCTTTCTACCTTTGCTCTCTTCTTACTAAGTTTTCTAGCCTTCTTCCCAGTGATATTTGTCTCAGTATTCCTTTTTCCATTCTGATTATTGTCTTCTTTTGGCATAACAACTTCACATTGTTGAGATTATTTCATAGGATTAGAGAGTAATACTACTTCTCTATCTAGGTTAGTTGCTCTATTTGTCTGTGAATCTTCTTTTGTTCTTTCAACTTCGTGATCCAAGTTTTTGGTTCTAAGTAGCTTCGATCTATTCTCATGTTCTGCATTCAAGTGCACTATCCTCCTAGCCATGAAATATTTTAATTCCTATTTTCTCTGCTCTAGGGCCTCCCCTTCTTTTCTTCTTATCATATCTTTCTCGATCTAGTTTTTTCCTAATAACATAGTAAATGGAGCGATGTTCTCAATGAATCTAACAACCTCAAAATATTCATCTGTCGAAGCTCCATGAGCACTCATAGATACCTGGGTGAGTCTTCCGCATAGGGTTATCATCTTTCCCCTAAATAATCCTATTCCTCCCAATGAAGGAATCATATCAGGCTTTCCTAAACTTTCCCAAGTTCTTTTTGTCATGATGTTTACCTGTGTTTCCTCATCCAGAACACAGTCTATGTCGAAGTCTCTGATTCTTGCTTCTATGCATTTTTTTTCTTTGAAGATATTTGATAAGTTGATATATCTGTGATCATTTAGGGTTTCTTTCATTTGCAGTAGTACAGTTTTTTATTCTGTCTGGGGTTTGTACCGTTTTTTATTCTATCTAGGGTTCTACCATTGTCTCTGTTTCTTGATCTTCCTCAGGGTTTTCTTGTCTCATATTCATTCTGTCAAGCCTAGCAATTATTCTAGGGCAATCTAAAACTTCATGGTCCATAGATTTACAACAAATACAACTAGGTTTTCTTCTAGGGAATTCCTTAGCAAGATGTCCCGGTCTTCTGCAACTGTAACAAAGGGTTAATCCTCTTTTTTTCTTAAATGATCCCCAACCTTTCTTGTATTGCACACTAACTTGGAAGAAAGTATTTCTAGGATCCTGCATCCGTTTTTTATTCCAAACATTCTTTCTATGCATAGGAATAACATATATTTCATTATTTCTATAATATCTACTCATATCAAACCTTCTCTCTTCTAGTTGTGCCCTAGTTTTCAGACTAGGATAACATTTATCAAACATATTGTTGATGAGCGAAATTGACCGCTCGTCAACTGGAGAAGTGAATCTAGTCCGGGGTTGTCTAATTAACCCAAGCCATTTGGACTAATTCACTACAACGGTTTTAGCGGCTCCGTTGGTCGATCTAAGTCCTAAAGAAAGAGAAAAATAAAACTAAAGAAAATACAATAACTTAATAAATAACACTTGTTGAAAAATATATATACATCTAATATATATCTACAGTTTAACTAATTAATATTTATGAAATAATTCTACTTATCATATGCACAATATATACAAATAATTCTATTTCTAATATATATATATAATATGTACAAACTACGAATTTTAATCTAAATCCGTGAAAATCGAATGTAAATTGATTTTTTAAACAATAGTAAAGCTATTTTTGATTTGTTTTCTTATAATGTTTATGTAAAATAAATCGAATATCAAAATGTCTAATTAAACAAAAGAAATAACAGATGATAAAAAGTGTTTTAACTACAGGGAACTTCTATATCTATTATACTAATGAAATTAAATAACAGGCTGACCTATTATCACATCCAATATCTGTTCAATGTGTAGCATCCAGTCACCTTGTCTGATGAGGTAAACCTACAACAGATCCTAAAATTGATTCTAATAAATGTGAAGCAGTAATGATGGAATTCAAATGATAGAACATATAAGAGATACGATCACAACAATCTCATAATTTTACAAGCACCCACTTTAAGAAAACTCTTGCTGTGAGAACTTGCGTATAAACGTTCAATCAAAGATAAAGATAAATCTCTTAATTCAAGTTTGAACAATGATTACTGTGTGTTAAATCTAGAACATGAAACATGGATAGTATATAAACTTTTATCATACCAGCTTGTAGTAAACCATGACAGCGAAAGCAATCATAATCAATCTACAAATTGAAATAAACATGACTTGAGTAAAACCACAATACAGAAAAGCCAAAGATGTGATGAGTATTATATTCCATTCAAGTCTGTAAATGAAAAATCCATAGTCTTGCCCCAGGCAGAGATGATCCAATGTTTACAAAATAACATGCTTATATAGGTTCAAGGAAACAAAACTGTTTCCTGTTGATAATATCAAATCTGTTCCAAAAATATGGGGGATGTAACCACCCTGATTTCACTGAATACAAATACCAATAGCCTAATCTATTTACTAAAAACACAAAGTTGATATGGCTGGGAGATCTCAACAGTGCCTCATATCTCCTTGCAAATCATGGGTTCCTGAAAACAAATGAAAATGGGAAGATTTTAGATATGTTTTCAATTGTCAAATCAAGCAATTCAAATTTTTCTAACTAGCTACAGAATCTTACGATTCTGTAGCTAGTTATAATAGCAACTACAATCATATTTTATTCAATAAACAAAACAAACTAATCTTTATAAGAAAGATAATCTATTCAATCAAATCGTATATCCTAACTTGAGAGTGACAAAATCATGCTAAAATTTAAAAAGATCATACCTCAAATCATGGAATTAAAACATATCAAGCAATCTTGGAGTTTACGATAGCTGTTGTTGCCTCTACATTCTTGAAAATGACAGATCCTGTAGTTTTTAGGCATTTCTTCTTTTCTTGGGTTATGGATTGGAGTCTATTGTTCTCCTTTGTCAACCTATCGACTTGGTCTTTTAGAGACTTAAGTCGTCACTGTAGCAAAGGCACATCAGTATAGTACCTGTCGATCCATGATCGACATTCATCACACTGTGGTTGTAGGGACTGTGCATTGGCACTGACAACATTAAGGGTTGGAGAATCATCCACGCGAAAAGTAGGATTATCACAGAGTTGAATGCCCGAGAATTCTGGGTTATCCTTTAGACATGGAGGCAAGTTGTTTACATAGTCGTAGGGTCTATCAGGATAGAGCCCGTATGACATGGGGTCCTCTTCAGCCAAAAATTTCTCAATTTTTGAATCTTAGTCTTCACTTAATTCAATTGTGTTGTTTGTGTCTGCACAGGATTTGATTTTATTTCGAGCACTTCGTGAAATCAAATGACCAACCCTTTTATTCTTGAAGTTAACATCGACGTTGCCCTTGTGCTTCTTCCCTGTAGGTTTCATAACAGTTTTAGTGAAACTCTTTGGGTTTGAGACCGGTAGATTGTCCTGTTGGATAACATTAGGGTAACATGAGGGTTCATTATTAGGGGAAAAATCACAGGTCTGGAGTGGTGGCAAAGAGACCATAGGGTTCACAAGGGTTTCCATGATAACTGGCTTATCGACCTGTCCCAACTCATGGTCACCAAAACCATTTCGTATGATAAATGAATCCCAACAGTCGTTTTGGGACTGTAACTGATGCACAAAGATAATTTTAATAAGCCCGTGGTGGAATAAGCTCGAATCAAACCTCTGCTTCCTAAGCCGTTTACCCATCTTATACAGACTTCTAAGTAGGAAGTAGGGAATATTCAATGGGAAGCCAATGAAACTCATAAGCAAGCACAGATGATACAGGAAAACTAATCTGAATCTTCCTTCACACGTAATGAATTGCTTCACAATAGCAAGTAGATCATGCCACCTAGGTTTTAAGGATGAGACTGGCATACCTCGATCGCAACTAGTAATTTTTCATGAGGTGAACATCAAAGTCCAGGGGACCTCTTCAACTTTCACATTCTTAAGCCATTTTTGCCCAACAGATGGCAAACCCATGGCTTGGCTTATGAACTCTTTTGTTACTTCTAGTTGCACATCACCTATCTTTTCCCTGCAGCCATCGAAGGTCAAGGAAAACTCTTGGGAAACTCAAAGATTGAAACCCTTAAATTTTTCGATGAACAAATGCCAATTGTTCCTTTCTAAATCATCCCTGGCGTTATCATATGATAGCAGGGTTTGGATGCCATTCGGCTCGATCCTTACCACTGGAGCCATGGCGAATGGAAGGGAAACAACACATAACTCACAGGTAGGGTTTGATAAAAAGACACAGAGCCATGACCCCGAGCTTGATCAAAATAATGCTATGACAGTTCAAACGGCGGGCAGAGGCATTAATCACCATGTGTGGGAGAAAAATCGTGAAGCCCAAAACCATACTCGAAAGTAATGGCATGTTGTACTTCATATGCCACCTTGGCATTGGGTACGTACTAGGATCATAACACTTTAAACCATAATACACACATTCATAGTTTGATTACAAAGGTAAGTGCATCGAAAAAATTGAATAATTCAAAGTTTCATGAATCAAAAATCCATCAAAATCAATCAAATATTAATGAATGGAGATCTTTCACTTATGCAACCAAGGCATGTTTAGAACCAAGGGGTCATAAACAAGGAGAACAATAATGTTCATAGCAAAAATATGACAATTCTATAATAAACCACATGAGCGGTCTTCCTTTAATCACAAATCAAAACAAAAATGTCAATTCCAGCCGCGAGTTTTCATGCTTACAGTCATGAAAACAAAAATCGAAAAGAAGATATGTAAAAAGCAACAAGTGACAAGTGTTTTTTAGTGACAATGCTCATGATGAGTAATGAAAATTTAGAGACCCTATGTAGGCATCTTACAAACAAGAGAAATTATATCATTGCTGCTAACAATGGCGGCACGCTGGGAGAAGTAGTTATCTATTCCAAATGAATGAGTTCAGATTAGAATGATAAAAAAAAACTTCGAATTGAAAACAACAGAAAAGCTATCTGAACATCATAAATAATTATAATGCATTCCATTTTTAGACTACTGTTATTTTAAAGAGACGAAAACTGATGACAATCTTAACAAAAGAGAGCCACAATATTAAAGTTAAAATCTTCAATACTGTTGACAGGGCCGCTGCTGCCAGCAGGCGTCCATAGCCTCGACAGGGATGTCAATTAACCCACTCCAATATTTGTATCCTGTCAATAAGTTCCAGATCAGAACAAAGGACTTTTAAGGTCAAAACAGAATCCATATCTGAGAATTTTCTTATACCTGACATTGCTTCGCTGCTAGTGGGCCTGTTCAGTACCCCGACGAAGTTATCTTGGCATAATGCATGCATTTACCCACTGCCAACAGACCTGTTCGATATACCGACGGGTTTACAAGCACTTCCCACAGCTCTCTGAAAAATTATTTAGTTTTTTAAAGATACTGAATAGAGTGGGGTGATGCTAAAAATTTTAGTTTTTTAACACATCTTAGTATGTCACAGACCTTGAAGAAATTTCTTAGCTGTCTTTCATCAAGATTTAGAAATAGTTTGTTAATAAAATCGACTTTCAAGAGCAGGGAGACATCTCTGAGTTGTTTTCTTAAGGAACAGGGACAGCGTAAAAAGAATTTTTATGGATGATCGTGAATACCTTGAGTTGCATATTGAAATCAAGAAATGCTTTTCAAACTACAAGTTATCTTCAATATGGTTGCAAACTCAGAGAAATACCAGAATTGATGTTCAAACAACTTTCATCAGTCATTTTCGAGGGGAAAATTTTCTGTTATTTTTGTCCGAACTAACCCATGATGCAGGCATATATGTTTCAAAAGAAAGACCAATAAGCAAAAAGGAAAAAATCAAAACAAATCAACAAAGAAAAAACAAACAACAAACAAAACAAAAAATATTTGCATAGTGTGCATGGGAGCGTCATCAGGCAAAGTACCTTTTTAGAGCTTGGCCATTCACCGAAAATGTGTCTGGCTGTCCCTCTAAATTCTGTAATCGGAAGGAACTGGGACCCAATTTCTTAGCAATTAAAAATGGTCCCAACCACAAGTTCTGAAACTTAGTATGCTCTCCTTTTCCCTCATGAGGTTTGTCCCATTTTAGGACAAGGTCACCTACCTCAAAATTTCTGTTAGAGGCAGAATTGGAATCAAACTAGTTTTTAACAATGAGTTGATGTTGATCCAATTTATGTTTTGCTTGAGCCCTCACTTCTTCTAATTTTAACAAAGAGTTAATTCGACTCTCCAAAGGGGGACAGTCTTCTTCCTGTACTTTATGTGATAACTGCAGAGATGGAAGAAAGACATGTGGTGGAAGAATCACTTCCCTGCCGTAAACGAGAAAGAAAGGTGAGTTACCCACAACAGTTTTAGGAGTTACTCTATCAACCCAAATTGCGTTATGCCAATTTTTATGGTTTTCGGAGACCGTTCTCTTGATAATTTTGATTAAATTTTGATTAGTTGATTCTACCAAACCGTTGCCTTGGGGGTAATAGCTGGCAGAGTACTTTAATTTAATTCCTTTTTCTAGAGCGAAATCACTCATTTCAAGAGACAAAAAATAAGAAGCATTGTCAAATACTAGGCATTCAAGGATACCGAAACGAGTAATAATATTTGAATTCAAGAAGGATATTACCTGGCTGGTATTTACAGCTTTTAATGGGGCAACCTCGGACCACCTGGTGAAGTAATCTGTGGCTGTTATGATATATTTATGCTGTTGTGAGGATGGTGGATTGATTGGGACTATAATATCCAGACCCCACTGCTGAAAAGGGGAGTCTACCAAAAATGGTTACAAAGGGAAAGCTGGTTTCTATATCTGTCCGGATGCTTTTTGACAAATCAGACACTTGAGACATAAAGCATGAGCATATTTAAAAAGGGTAGGCCAGTAATAAACTGGTCTTAATACTTTATGGGAAGTGGTGTCCCCACCGAAATGCCCACCTGCTTCCCCTGCATGTAATTCCAATAAGACTTTTTCTACTTCATCTTTCTCAAGACAGAGCATTAGTACTCCATCAAAATTTTGATGAAACAAAATACCATTAATTAGCTGAAAAGAAGCAGATTTTAATCTTAGTTCTCTCCTTTTTGTGGGATCAAGGTGACGGGGAGCTGATCCATGTATAAGACAAAATTTTATGTTATCGTACTAGGGACTAACAGGGTTTTGCGCACAACAGATTTGATTTTGATAGTGTTGTCCTGGATTTAACATATCCGTTTCTTCTTGCTATCCTACAGATGAATCGACAACCAACTTGTATAAACCTTGGCCTCTTACTATTTGTGCTAGGGTGATTTCTATATTATATTCTTGTAAGGATGTGACCCAGTTTGCCCTTTTTTCGCCTAGTTCTTTCTGTACTAACATATTTCTGATAGTCGGGTAAGGGACAATGATTTTCGTCCTAGATTTCAACAAATAAGATAGGAAGTACTTTACTGCTTTGAAAACATCATAGGCTTGCTGATCTACTATTGGGTAATTAAGTTCTTCCCCCTTGAAGGCTGAGATCATAAAGGCAATTGGGACTTCGTTGTCTTCGGTGTTCTTTTGAGTTAGGACGAAAACGTAGGAGCGGTCAGAGGCAAACGTGTAGAGGGTGAAGTCTTGCGAAAATTCGGGGCTCATTAGAGAAGGAGCGTCTATTATGGCCTTTTTTATTGAATCAAAAGCTTGGCTTCCTAAAGGTTTTCAATGGTACTGTACATCCTTTTTTATTAGGTTTTGTAATGGTCTCACCATTTCTGAAAAGCTGGGGACAAATCTCCTAACAAAGTTTATCTGACCTAAGAAATATTGCATGTACTTTTTTGATGAGGGAGGGGGCAGTTTCAAAGTGACTTAAGTCCTTTCAGGGTCGATAATCATCCCTTCACTCGATACAATGAACCCAAGGAGCTTACCTTGTTCTACTACGAAGATAGATTTTTTAGGATTTAAAAAAATGTTGTACTTACGACATTGCTGTAGAACAGATATTAAGTGGGCTAGATGATCTTCTTTATTTTTCGAGAAGACAATGACGTCATCTAGGTAAACTACTACATATTGATTGATTAAGCCTCGAAAATCGATGTCCATCACTCTCTGGAAAGTGGCACCGACGTTTATGAGTCCAGAGGGCATCTTTCTATAAGCGTAGGTGCCCCATGGAGTGCGGAAGGTGGTTTTGAGTTGGTCTGGAGGAGACATCAGGACTTGGTTATACCCTAAAAAACCATCCAACAAGGATAATCTTTCAGAACCAAATACCTGTTGAAGGATCTATTCCATGGGAGGGACAGGGTAGTTGTCTTTATCAGACGCTCGGTTAAGATTTCGGAAATCGACACATAGTCAGATTTCACAACTCTTCTTTCTGATAGGGACAAGATTAGAGACCCATTGTGTGTGCCTAACTGGGAAAATTATCTTAGCATTCAGGAGTTTGTTTAATTCCTTCTTGACTATTGGTTTGAGTTTTGGGTGCATTTTCCTTAACTTTTGTTGAAAAGGTTGGGTTTGGGGTTTCATGGGGATAATGTGTTGTATGATGTTAGGATCAAAGGTTTTTAGGTCGTCGTATGTCCAGGCAAAAACATCTTTGAATTCCTTAAACAACTTAATAAATTCTACCTTTTCTTGCTCAGAACACCCTAACCCCAAATTAATGTACTGTGGATTGTCTTTAGTTCCCAAATTTACTTTTTCATGCGTCAAGGAGGAACTATTCGTTTTACAGTTCATTGATTTTCTGAACTTGTCATGAAGATCATAAAAAATTTCTAATCTAACTACAGATTTCAGGATAGAGTTTACCATGTCTGATGAAGATTCTAGGGATCTCGGATCTGGTATTACCGTAAAGTCGCAAAGATTTTCGTCATGGGTACCTTCGTTGATCACCGTGCCCTGGAACGTTTCTTCCATATGCAGAAAACTTATGATCTGTTGATCATCATCGAAGACTCTCCATTTCATGATGTTGTCTGGGACGGACGGTCTGAACAACAGTTTGACAGAAAATGCATTCAGAAATAAGCCTTCTGTAGGAAAAAGTTTTGAAGCGACGTTAGCTAACAAATCGGCTTCCGAATTATTCAATATAGGAATAGAATTTATGTTAAATGCAGAAAACTTGTTCATCAAATTCCATACCTCAGTTTGATATCTTTTAAGGTACGGAGATAAACAATGGATAGAATTTTTTACCTATCTAACCACAATTTATGAATCACCAAAGACAATCAAATTTTGAATGTTTAGGTCTAATGCTTTTCTGAGGCCTTGCAGGAGTGCCTCATATTTGACTGTATTGTTTGTACATTCAAATTCTAACCGGCAAGTAATCAGAGTCTTGTTACCTACTGGATCGATGAACACGCACCCTGCACTAGCTCCTTCCTTAGATTTTGACCCATCAAAGTAAAGAGACCATATTTGATTTTCGTCGGGTGCATGTGACCACTGAAAGAAAGTTGTTGACTGAGTGCATGTCATAATTTCAGATTGTTGTTCTGGGTCAGTGATGGTGGAAGTTTTGGCCATGAAATTGCCAAAAAAAGTATCCATACCTTGTATTTCCGGTGAATTGGCAGAAGGAGTGAATGGTTCATTGGGATCATTTAAATCAGTGATCGTGAACTTCAGATAACGTTCACAATTTACCTTGATTCTGTTGGGATTTCCATTCTCAGGCAGCCACAAGTGAGACCAATCTGTCGCAAAATAGCCATGTAATTGTTCCAACCAGTCTCTACTTAAAAACAAACCATAAACTTATAGAATATCTACAACAATCATATCAATCACTTGATGAACTTTAGGATTAGACGACAATCGTATAAGCACATTCTTTAATTCGCCTATCACTTTAACACTAGTTCAATCAAGATGGATAATTTTCAAGTTGGATGGTTGAACTTCAGCATTAGCCTTTTGACAAACAGACCAAGGCATTATGTTAGATGACGCACCTGAATCTACCATACAGTTATGTACATTCCTATTGAAAATTTCAAAAGTCAACAAAAATGGAGGAACATTTCTGCGAGTACTAACAGTAGAAGTTTTTTTTTTTTTAATGGCAGCCTCTGAAACTAGTTTATCTACATTCATTACATTATTTACAGGAAGGTCTCCTTTATCATGAAGCTCGGATGTAGTTTTGGTGGAGGCCTTTTGAGAAATTTTGGGGCTGTTTCGAACACCTTTGTTGCTGTTCGGATTGTTCTCTGTAATATTCTGCAGCATTTTTTGCAGAAGAAAAGGGAATTTTAATAATTCGTAAATAGAAATTTTAGCCCTAAGATTTTTTAGATCTTCAATCAAATCATAATCTAAACTTGGGTTTACTGAATTCTGTTTAGTCTCAATCGATTTAGACTGTTTTTGAGGCAAAGTCGTCGTAATTTCAGGAGAAGGCTTATTTGTTGTCTTGCTCCTAGTATTGTAAGGGTGCACTGTTTCGAAATTAGCTTGAAAGATGCTATCCGAAAAATGTCTAAAAATGTTCGGAGAGGATTCATCTTCTTCTATTGTCTCTTGTTCAACTACCTCTTCAGGAATCTCGGGAAGAATCAAGTTATCATGTGCTTCTAGGATCGTTTGAATAGAAAAGTGTAGGATTTCTAGATTTAGGCCTTCAACATTTGAATTAGGTCGGTTGGTGGGAAAAGGCTTCCTAAAAGGGGGTTTGTAAGGCCCTTTGCTTGAAGAATCTTCTTCAGCCGACCTTTTCAAATCTATGAATTGGTTGGACAATTTTTGAACGACTTTCTGTAAGTTTTCTAAATCCGAATTCTCAAGTTGAGCTTTGTTTTGGGGAGGTCTAGAAAGGATTTTGATTTTCTTATTGGAGGATGAAATAGTCTCTATCTCGTTACTAGTAGTGTCTTATAAGTTGAGAATATCTTTCTCAATCTAACTAGCTTCTTCAAAGGCTTCTAACAGTGTGGCTTTCTTGGATCTCTTTACCCAAATGGCTATGTTTTGATGTAATGCTTTCGTGTAGTATGCGACAATAATATTCTCGACAAGCATCGAATCTGTGGGGATTCAGTTCTTTAGTTTCAAGAACCTCTGATTAAAGTCTTTGATCTTTTCTTTGGGGTTCATTTTTAAACTAGAAAGCTCCATGAATAGAACTTCAGGTGACTTTTCATCTTCGAACTTCTCAAGGAAACAAAACTCAAATTTATCCCATGACACGATGGTGTGGGGCTGTTGGGAAAAGTACCAGGTAGAGGCATTGCCTTCAAAGGTGTAGGGAAATAATCTATAGACTACATCTCCATGCTCAACACTACGGAATCTAATGGCTAGCATAAAATTTTTGATGTGATTTTCAACGATCTGTTTGGATTCCGGGTCAAACTTGGGGAGCCATTTCTCCGGGTGTTTGGGAAAAGGATGTTGAGGCCCAGGTATGGCCACTGCATCTTGGTCAAGCCAGGGTCTGGCGGGATTGTTCGCATTGGCCATAGGTGTGGGCGGTGTCGAAGGCTGGGATGAGGAACTTCCTTCGTTAGAGGATTCTTCTCTAGAAGAAGAAGGAGATGAAGGGGGTGGTGATGGTGGAATACCAGATCCTCCTACTGTAGGAGTGAGGATTGGATCTGTAGGGTTTAACGTAAGGTCAATACCTCCAAGTTGTTCTTTGATATTAGAGAAGTCTAATGGTTGATTCAAAGGTTGGTTTGGTTGTCTTATATGGGCTAAGGCACTGTGCGTTCTTATGAGAGATTGACGAACAATCTCTTGTATATCACCACCTGAAGGATTTGGAGTTACTGGTTCAACTGTGATCCGTAGATCGTCGTTTGATGTGGTTGTTGTTTGAGGGAAAATGTTGTCTTCTGAATGACTTCTAGTTACTATAGGTGAGCGGGTAGGTGGGGGAGGAGTCTTACGACATCCTCGTGCCATTAATAGTTTTCAGGCCCTCCTTCTAGCGTCATTTGTTGACAGGCGAAATTGACCGCTCGTCAACTGGAGAAGTGAATCCGATCCGGGGTTGTCTAATTAACCCAAGTTGTTTGGATTAATTCACTCCGACGGGTTTATCATCTCCGTTGGTCGATCTAAGTCCTAAAGAAAGCGAAAAATAAAACTAAAGAAAATACAATAACTTAATAAATAACACTCGCTGAAAAATATATATACATCTAATATATATCTATAGTTTAACTAATTAATATTTATGAAATAATTCTACTTATCATATGCACAATATATACAAATAATTTTATTTCTAATATATATATATAATATGTACAAACTACGAATTTTAATCTAAATCCGTGAAAATCGAATGTAAATTGATTTTTTAAACAACAGTAAAGCTATTTTTGATTTGTTTTCTTATAATGTTTATGTAAAAGAAATCGAATATCAAACTGTCTAATTAAAAAAAAGAAATAATAGATGATAAAAAGTGTTTTAACTACAGGGAACTTCTATATCTATTATACTAATGAAATTAAATAACAGGTTGAACTATTATTGCATCCAATATATGTTCAATGTGTAGCATCCAGTCACCTTGTCTAACGAGGTAAACCTGTAGCAGATCCTGGAATTGCTTCTAATAAATGTGAAGCAGTAATGATGGAATTCGAATGATAGAACATATAAGAGATACGATCACAACAATCTCATAATTTTACAAGCAACCACATTAAGAAAAATCTTGCTGTGAGAACTTGCGTATAAACGTTCAATCAAAGATAAAGATAAATATCTTAATTCAAGTTTGAAAAAATGGTTACTATGTGTTAAATATGGAACATGAAACATGGATAATATATAAACTTTTATCATACCAGCTTGTAGTAAACCATGACAGTGAAAGCAATCATAATCTATCTACAAATTGAAATAAACATGACTTGAATAAAACCACAACATGGAAAAGCTAAACCTGTGATGAGTATTATATTCCATTCAAGTCTGTAAATGAAAAATCCATAGTCTTTCCCCAGGCAGAGATGATCCAATGTTTACAAAATAACATGCTTATATAGGTTTCAGGAAACAAAACTGTTTCCCGTTGATAATATCAAATCTGTTCCAAAAATATGGGGGATGCAACCACCCTGATTTCACTGAATAAAAATACCAACAGCCTAATCTATTTACTAAAAAAACAAAGTTGATATGGCTGGGAGATCTCAACAATGCCTCATATCTCCTTGGAAATTATGGGTTCCTTAAAACAAATGAAAATGGGAAGATTTTAGATATGTTTTCAATTGTCAAATCAAGCAATTCGAATTTTTCTAACTGGCTACAGAATCTTAGGATTCTATAGCTAGTTATAATAGCAACTACAATCATATTTTATTCAATAAACAAAACAAACTAATCTTTATAAGAAAGATAATCTATTCAATCAAATCGTATATCCTAACTTGAGAGTGACAAAATCATGCTAAAATTTAAAAAGATCATACCTCAAATCATGGAATTAAAACATATCAAGCAATCTTGGAGTTTACGATAGCTGTTGCTACCTCTACATTCTTGAAAATGACAGATCCTGTAGTTTTTAGGCGTTTCTCCTTTGCTTGGGTTATGGATTGGAGTCTATTGTTCTCATTTGTCAACCTGTCGACTTGGTCTTTTAGAGACTTAAGTCGTGACTATAGCAAAGGCACATCAATATAGTACCTGTCGATCCACGATAGACATTCATCACACTGTGGCTGTAGGGACTGTGCATTGGCATTGACAACATTAAGGGTTGGAGAATCATCCACGCGAAAAATAGGCTTATCACAGAGTTGAATGCTCGAGAATTCTAGGTTATTCTTTAGACATGGAGGCGGGTTGTTTACATAGTCATAGGGTCTGTTAGGATAGAGCCAGTATGACACGGGGTCTTCTTCAGCCAAAAATTTCTCAATTTCTGAATCTGAGTCTTCACTTACTTCAATTGTGTTGTTTGTGTCTGTACAGGATTTGATTTTATTTATAACACTTCATGAAATCAAATGACCAGCCCTTTTATTCTTGAAGTTAACATCAACGCTGCCCTTGTGCTTCTTCCCTGTAGGTTTCATAACAGTTTTAGTGCAACTCTTTGGGTCTGAGACCGGTATATTGTCCTGTTGGATAACATTAGGGTAACATGAGGGTTCATTATTAGGATCAAAATCACAGGTCTAGAGTGGTGGCGAAGAGACCATAGGGTTCACAAGGGTTTCCACGATAACCGACTTATCGACCTGTCCCAACTCATGGTCACCAAAACCATTTCCTATGATAAATGAATCCCAACAGTCGCTTTGGGACTGTAACTGATGCGCAAGGATAATTTTAACAATCCCATGGTGGAATAAACTCGAATCAGACCTATGCTTTCTAAACCGTTTACCCATCTTATACAGACTTCTAAGCAGGAAGTAGGGCATATTCAACGGGAAGCCAATGAAACTCATAAGAAAGCGTAGATGATACAGGAAAACTAATCTGAATCTTCCTTCACACATAATGAATTTCTTCACAATAGAAAGTAGATCATGCCACCTAGGTTTTAAGGATGAGACTGGCATACCTCGATCACAACTAGTAATTTTTTGTGAGGTGAACATCAAAGTCCAGGGGACCTCTTCAACTTTCGCATTCTTGAACCATTTTTGCTCAACGACTGGCAAACCTGTGGCTTGGCTTATGAACTCTTCTGTTACTTCTAGTTGCACGTCACCTACCTTTGCCCTGTAGCCATGGAAGGTCAAGGCAAACTCTTGGGAAACTCGAAGATTGAAACCCTTAAATTTTTCGATGAACAAATGCCAACTTTTCCTTTCTAAATCGTTCCTGGCGTTATCATATGATAGCAGGGTTTGGATTCCATTCGGATTGATCCTTACCACTGGAGCCATGGAGAATGGAAGGGAAACAACACAAAACTCATAGGTAGGGTTTGATAAAAAGCCATAGAGCCATGACCCCGAGATTTATCAAAACAATGATATGACAGTTCAAACGGTGGGCAGAGGCATTAATCACCTTGCATGGGAGAAAAATCGTGAAGCCCAAGACCATACTCAGAAGTAATGGCATGCTGTACTTCGTATGCCACCTTGGCATTGGGTACGTACTAGGATCAGAACACTTTAAACCATAATACGCGCATTCATAGTTTGATTACAAAGGCAAGTGCATCGAAAAAAAATAATAATTCAAAGTTTCATGAATCAAAAATCCATCAAAATCAATCGAATATTAATGAATGGAGGTCTTTCACTTATGCAACCAAGGCATGTTTAGAACCAAGGGGTCATAAACAAGGAGAACAATAATTTTCATAGAAAAAATATGACAATTCTATAATAAACCACATGAGAAGTCTTCCTTTAATCACAAATCAAAACAAAAATGTCAATTCCAGCCGTGAAGTTTCATGCTTACAGTCATGAAAACAAAAATCGAAAAGAAGATATGTAAAAAGTGACAAGTGACAAGTGTCGTTTAGTGACAATGCTCATGATGAGTAATGAAAATTTAGAGACCCTATGTAGGCAGCTTACAAACAAGAGAAATTATATCATTGTTGCCAGCACATACCTAGATCCATACTCTTGAAACAAAAATTTCCACTAATCTTACTTTCAGCATAGAACAAAGCTTCCTGATCTAAGACTTTTCACTATTCTTACCTTTATTAGAGCACAAAGCTTCGATATCTTACCTCTTTTATTCGGATCTAGATTCTTTTCTTAGCACAGAGCTTTATAGGTCAAGTAGAATTATGTTCACTAAGGCAACAGATCTACGCATAGAGATTTATTTCTTTCCTTCAGTTCCCAACAATCACAGTTTCAGGTCCCAACAATCACAGTTTCAGGTCCCGACAATCATAGTTTTAGGTCCAGGCAATGGAACCATTTTTTGGCACAGGGGAAGACCCAGGGTTCAACGCTACAACAACACACCAAACAAACCCTAACTACCGACCCTTTCGTCAACAACTTCAAAGAAGATGAAGTCTCACCCGAGGTAGAGGCAGGGGTGGTTGCAGGACTCTAGTGTCTACAACCTTAGTTGGGACAGAGATATGTGATTACAACACCTTAACAAAGCACTTAGCAGTTACAGTTCGTTAATATTCACCTTTAGCTTACAACACAAAGAAACCCTAATAACATAATGGCTCAATATTCACATAGCTATAATATAAGAAAACACTAAGAACATCAACATAGGTCATATCTAACATTCATTCACATTATTCAACACTAAGCTATTATATCAGATTCATCCAACATACATCAACACACTAAGAATTTAATCACATAAACAAAAGAAAAAACATAAAGCACATAGCAACCACAACACAGGATATATGTGGTTCACCTCGACCCTGGGGCTACATCCACCTATTCTTAGTATTTATTTATTTTTGTCAATCTTCTACATGCATAGAGCCTCGATATCTTACTCTGTAGAGGATAGGAGATCTGCACACCTCGCTAGATCCTCCTTCCTTGAACTACAACACAAATCATTCCACAGTCTGTTACAATCACTTACACTTAGCTCTGCAAGTCTCACACAGTATGCACAAATAAATTACGATTACCACTTTCACTTAGAACCTAGCATCACAAATATGCCTCCCTTGCCCTAACACTTACAAAATAACACTTATCACTTAGCAACGCATACTTGTCTTGCCTTCGATCACATAGATCAAACTCTAGCACTTAGTGCAGACTGGCCTCTTCTTACATCACCTAGCTATCTATTTATACATTACAAAATGGGCCTAAACATGGGTAAACCCATGGGTCGACATGTCCATTACCATTACATAAGCCCCAAACCCAAAAATCCCTAAAAGGGGGCCGAGATCCCGTGATCTATGCTTTGACTTGCACTCCATCTTCGATAGCCTGTCGAAGTCCCAAAAGTAGGTCAAACATGACCAAGGATCCTTAAAACTTGGTCATGGGCCAACACACTCTAACTATCGAATCCAATTCATTGCATGTTTATCCTTCAACCTCAATATCCAGTCTTGCAATAAGTGTGGAAAATCACAAAGAAATACTTCATGGAGATCAGTAAACACATACTTCTCAAGATATTTGTGTGGTGTTACTCTAGGGTTTCTATTATCTTTCTGCGCAAACTCTAGTTCCTTTCTCTTCAACCAACTTCTAATCTCTGATTTTGTGGGATTCCATGGTCTCAAAATCCCTTTCTAGCGACATATTATTCCTGTTATCACTTTGTAAATTTCATCCGGCTGATAGAAATAAGACAGAGGTAACTGTTTCATCCGACTTTAGAGCTGAGGCACTAGCCTGCTCAACTCAGAGAGGGATCTCTCATGTCACTTGATGCTTCTTTGGAAATTGGTGGCTAGATTTGGTTTGTTTTGGGGTTTGTAATAAAATGACTGGAGGAAGGGAGATGACATTTGGGATATGGAGTCTAGAACAAACAATACATTGTCAAATCTGTGAACTATTAAGAGAAAAAGGCTAAATCAGGTAGTGAGTTTGAGTTTATATTTGAAAATTTTGCATGGCATCAAAGGAAAAGGAAACACATAACTATATCAGATCATTATTGGAATGAATTCTCAATTAGTTCAGAAGAGATAAACATAGTCTAAATCGCTAAGCCAAGAGCATCAAATGATGAATTCTAGGCTTTTAAACTCTCCAATTTAAACAGAAGAAAAATGTATATGGAATAAAAGAAAACAGGAAACACATACTGAGAAGGGAAAACAAAACTCATATCATCGCTAGTTAGAATCTTTTCGTAAACAGTCCACAATCCGCTTCTGCATTTATATATTCATTCTAGCCCCAAAATTTATAAAGCTCTTCCTACAGAGAGGGAAGGCTCTTCTTCTTCCATTCCTCTCTATATCCTCGAGATAATATATATACAGAGGAATTTTTTGTGGAATTTAAAACGTTCAGACTTCCCTTAATTCTAAAATTACGGATAAGTTACAAAAAGGAATGATTTAAAGTAACAATTATCATATATAAACGGGGTCGTTATGA